>BLXT01008339.1:860802-879528 GCA_019648995.1 Plakobranchus ocellatus
AAAAAAAAGAAAAAGAGAAACCATGCGAAAATCACTGTCACTAGCAAGCTCAAGGTTACTTTAAAAAAGACAACTCTGGCACAAAAAAACCCAAAAACGCCTCAATTGGGCATTCTTTCTGCCTATCAAAATGTCTAACAGTGTCAAAGGCAGAAAAAATTACATTGAATCCTCTTCATTTGATCTTTTAATCCATTCTCATGTGAATCATGACCATAGGTAGCTTCCTTTGTACTGGTAATTAAATTGAAAGATAAAGCTTTCCACTTCATACATGTTTTATTTTTGAGATATATTGAATGTTTCAAATCTTTTTCTGAGAGTGTTGGCTTTCCTTTTGTTTATCCTCTGCTTCAAATTAAATAGATCTTTGTAGTGTATCCTGTTCATCTAATTTCTTGCAATACCAAAAGTAAATTCTCAGCCTTCTGGTTGTGCAATAAAAATACGTTTTTTTTCTTAATTGAAAAAAAATTTAATTGTCACTAAAAAATGAGATGAAAATTAAAATTCAGGGGAAGTAAAGCATATGCTGCTGGATGAATTTCAATGTTTGTCTCCCTGAACTCCTAAGGTATTTAGATAATGGTAATAACACCTGTTGTATACATAGGGATATGCATTGTTCTTTTACGAAAAAGTGGAAAAATATGAATTTCTTTTTGTTTTCGTTATGAATTCAAGATTCTAGACTAAACATTGTTGTATCTTTTCTAGGCCTATAGAGTGGACAGTATGTTGCCATGGCGTGTTCTGAGATATCCAGTGGTCTTTGGAAGCTGCTTAATGGCCTATTTTGGGGCTTTTTCTTTCAGGTGAACTTTACATTTTAAAACATTAAATATGTGTGTGATCCTACTACATTTCCAATGCGTGCAATTACAAAGGTTCATATTGATTTTAAGTGAATGAACTACAAGTGTAAGATAGAGAAGAATACTTTCCCCTCCTTTATCTATTTGGGTGATAGAGAAGTGATGAAAGAGTTTGGCAGTATGTATGACATTTAGTTCAAAGTTAACTTTTTTTTGTTTGATGGTTGTCAGGACAATGGAGGATAGAAAGATGGAACCAGATCCCTGGCATGTTTTGTTGTGGATTGTATTTACCATTTATGTTTGCCTTGATTCAAGTGCTATTGAATCAGATGCCTCACAAATCCACTCAAAAAAAAAAAGAACGTAGTTGTGTGCTAAGGGGAATTTTTGCTTTACTTAAAATACATAAAGCCAGAATATCATCTAAAGGTTATTTTGACCAAGTTGTCAAAATGGTCTCAAAATGTTATGTTGGCCTTGTTATTTAGTTTGAACAAAAGTTAACTTGGTCATAAATGTATGTTTGGCAGAAATATTTACAGCACTGATTTGACGTAATTATTCATGTTGGCTTGTACACTTTTAAACCAATATTTTGGGGATTGTAAAAATCAATTTTTAGTTTGAACTTATTGTCTAGCTAGGATAGTTGAATAATTTGGGGACTGAAATTTAGTTTCGTTTAGATTATTTAGGTTTAATCATAATTTACAGTACATGTCTATTTAATTATAAATTATCAACATAGATCTTTCTTCATGCAGCTTCAGCTCTTCCAAAGTTCGATGAATCAGCGATTTAAAATCTCTAAAGCTTGAGGCTTGGCTCACTCGGACTGATTTCACTATGCCTTTTCTTCTTTAAAGTTTAATATTATTGCACTGACATCCTACAGCAAGTGAAGAGAAATCATAACAAAGGGGTTGTTCAGAGTAAGACTCAGAATTCGCTCCAGAGTTGATCGAATGATAAGTAATATCATATTGTTTAGGAAATTATTCACATATTTTACCAGATTTAGATTATGCTTGAAAGAACGTTCAACTTGTTCTTTGTGAGAACAAAACAAAGGGATGCCTCAAAACAAAGCAAAATGGAAGAAACACATCTGTCCCTCGGCCTTGGTGGTTGCGAGTACAAGATTTGAATTTCTGCTTTGTAAAAATATAATTTGTTTTAAAAAGTATAGCTTGAACTAAGAACATCTAATTTGATGTCGTCAAAAAATGGACAGGATTTTCAGTATTCTGATATTAACAAACCGTTTTTTACAACTATTCTTTATGTACAAAAACATCACAAATTTGCTGGGCTGAAGTGAAGCAGTTTTGAAATGGGGTTTAAATCAATTTTAGATAATATTGGATATCAAAATTGAGGCTAGCATAAGACAAGTTAAATTTATGTATTAGAAAGTGTTCTAAAAAAACATCAATTGTAATCCATGTTGCTTGTGATTCATCATTACACTCTAATGCTTAAAAATAATATTTTTTATTTGGGTACTTAGATTTAGAATCTTAACCAGAGATCCTTTATTTCAATAAATTTTAATGTTCTTTCAAATCATTTTTCCAGAAATAATGCGATATCTCTGGAGTTATACATATGTTCCTATAAATTAAGTTTAACTTCAAAGTGCATTCTCAGTACCTTTGTTTTACAATTGATTTTTGTGTTTTTCATTTCAACATTTCCCTATTCCCATTTCTCTTCAACAAGTCAAAAACATAAATTTGATGCTGAAATTTTTTGTCTTCTGTGTTATAACCACCAGGAGGACCTATTTCAAAAGTGATGTTGAAGAGGCAAGGGATAAAAATATCTCACGTGCACAGACAGACCATATCAAGTTAGAAGCCACACAACAGAAAGTGAGGATGGAATTAGCACATGACAAAGCCCAGATACAGAAGTGAATACTTGCATGTAAAAATGATGGTTTGAGTTTTTCACATCAGCTGACTTGCCACATAAACTCATTATTGGTACAAAGGTGGTATCATTATGTGCTGTACTAAATATAAATCAACCCTATGCGACTTTGAAAAGCCATTCCTTGCATTTGTCAGATCTGTGTGCAGAGAGACACAAACTTCTGAAAATTCTGCCAAGTCATGCCTTAATACATGTAGTTTATTACTTTTGCCTGACAAAGCTTTTGTTATGACTGGAGTTGTGCATGAAAGTGTGAATGTGATGTACTATTAACATTTGAAAGTTCAATTGCTTTCTTTTCTCCTCATTTTTATTTCGAAACATCGATAGGAATAAGGATGTCCTTCTCTTAAACCACTTTGAATCTGATCTGGTATAATATCCACCCATCTACAGTTCCACAGCCAGCAAGTAACACTCGGGAAGATTTTTACATGCAAAACTATTTTCCCTGAGTTCAGTAACTTTTTTAATTCTATAGATTCCATTCAAATGGTGTGTTTTCACACTCTATATATGTCAATATTTATGCTGGTCTTATTGAAATCCTTGAGCTGATTCAGTGATTGTAACGGCCTTCTTTACATAAAGCCAAGACTTAAAGATAAAATTACATATACACAGGAACAGATGCGCAATTTTTTCTCCTTGAAAAAAAATATGCTCTGATGAAAGTTTCTAAAATAATCTTGCACAACTAAAAACAACTCTCAAAGATGCTATTTCAAATTATTTAACATTTTAGGTTTCTCTGCATGCTTATCATACTGTGATATTTTCCATTTATGCTCTTTGATATTTCTATCACTAGTACCATGGAATCTTTTAAACGCTCTATTCTAAAGCTTTTTGCACAAACTTAGTTTTAGCTTTTGATGGCATTGCCACCAAAATGACAATGAATCCTTAGTTTCAGTATGTTAATTAATAAGAATGTTATTTTTATACATGTGCCCTACAATAACACTACAGACCATTGACTGAAAACCTCATCATGGTGAATAAAATGGATTTCCTGGTAAGAAAATGGCGTGTATTTTCCAGTAGAGAACTGTTGTTTGTGGTAAATATTGTAGCACTAATTGTTTGCCGACAAAACAAGACGTAGGCAGGTTGAGACAGAGAGGATACGGATTGACAAGTATCCAAGGCCTTTGGAATAAATTTATCAAAATTTTAAAAATTAATTTCCGTTGCAAGAGAGAATAATTCCCAAGGTGAGGATGAATCTGATTGGGTGTGAAAAATAAGTCTGTTGTTTTGCAGCTTTTTTTTTTGTCCTTGTGATAAGATAAAGATTTACTGGAATGTCTTTGTTATTGTAATTTCTATTTTGAGAATGGAAATGAACTCGAAATATGAAACTAACATAATAATTAATATGTTCATGTGAAATATATTTTGATGATATTATTATTAACCTTAATTCACAGCAAATTTATGCTTGTGCAAGATGTGTAAGACTGTAAGGTTTTTGACATATTTTTGGTCAAAGCATGAAATAAAATTGATGAATTTAAAAATTGAGTGTCTTGCCAGTCTTTACTCCATCATTCTGATGCCCACTAATCACTTGATATTTTGCATCATGCAATGCTCTCCATTTTACAGCCAAGTTTCATTTATCAAGACCAACATGTTTTTTTACATTGTAAAACTTCTCTTCAATCGCTCTTGACTAACATCACTAGTTTATGATTCACAGTTGCTCCTGAGCAGTGACAATTGAGTATCTGTCATTGTAGCCTAGAGGTTAGTTAAAACCTAGAGGCAAGGCAATTCTTTTTTTTCTAAGAAAATGAAAATGGTATAATTCACACACTCGATAATTTTACTTTTTAAAGGATAACAGTGTGTGTTTTATAGTATAAAGAGATGAAGAACACATTCACGCACTTAGACCTAGCAACATACAAGACAGAAGACGAGAGAAAATTACAATATGTCTGAGTAGGATTCGAACTGGCACCCTCATTGGCACCCACCGCCTTGCGAGACAGAGGAACCAAGCGAATAAGCCACTGAGCCATCCACTTCCACAAAAATAGAAGCATTTGACTCAGGTCACTCGCAAAGCCACTCCATCCCACTAAAGTATTTGTGCTAAAATGAGAATCCCCCAGACTATTATTACATTACGTTATTTCACAGTACACATTTTCAATGTTGGGTATTTTGGGAAATGCCTGTCAAATTTTGTGACTTTGTGTAAAAGAACCCACCAATTACCAAATTAGAAAAAGTGATCTTAGCCATTTGATTCTTTCACTTTTTCATGCAGTTTAGATCTTTTTGAAAATGGCTTCGGCAACTGGGCCCCATTTGTACGTTTTTTTAATCTTATTTGTGCACAAATGGCAGCGAATTCCTTTCAACATAGTGGTAGCGATATTTTAGATGGCAAGCCAGCAATGGCCTGGCTAGTCCAACCCAGATCAAACTGCAATCACTTAGCAGGTCAGTGATGGTCCATTTCTCCTGCCTGCAGAACCTATACTTGATCATGATGAAATTATGTCACCCTTTATTGCACTAGATGTAAGTGACACCAGCACTTAATGTATACAATCTTGAAAAAGATATGAAGAGTATATTTTATGGAAAAAAAATGGCCATCCTTACAATTTATAGATCCCAAGTTTTAAGGTTGAAAAAAATTTTGAACTCATGAAAGATTGTTAATAATCCTTACCACTTACCAATTTCATTCAGTTAGAACACAGGCCCTCTCTTTAAATAACACTATATATATCCACTATTGAAGTTACAATCCATCCTCTCCCAACACTTGCATACACCAAGTAACAGGTTATAGATTTAACAAAGCAGCTTTTTACATGTTAAAAAAATAATTTGTCTTATGATACATGTATATTCTGAAAGAATGATTTGTGCATTTGTTTAAGCTCAGAGCTTAAAGAATACAAGCACAAACTCAAACTCATTTTAAGATTTATACATATCATTTTTTGTATGATAAAGCCTAAGGACGAATGTTTGTGTAATCTGCATATTTAAATTTGATTTGATGGTAATTTTCTTTTACTTATTTAACTTTTTTCAACACCACAGCATCTTTTAACTTATGTAGGCCTATTTTATCTTGGGAGTAGGCTATTTGTATACATGTGATCAGGAGATTTCTTGGTAGTTCAATAGCGCTTTGACACAATATTAATATATAAATAATGTTAGATTATTGTAATTGTTGTTTCATAGAACCATTAATTTTGTCTCGTAGTGGTTTCATTTTAGAATCATGAAGATGAAGAGTGACTTGCAATAATTGTGAGGAAAATAGCTTACCAAGTCTAATTTTTTCAAGTGTTTGACAATTCCACAAGCTCTCTAATGCCCTGCTCCGCTTATACTAATAGCCTCAACTTTTGAGGAGATTTGATGATGCAGGTGCCCATGTCTCAATTGTCATGTCCATGACTGAAATTGTCAATCAAAGGAATAGCCCTAGATCTAAGGTAGCTATGGATTTGTAGAAAGGGAGGCAACATATGTACTTAGATTTAACTGTAAGATGCAAGACAATAATATAGTGTCTATGAATATGCAAAAAGTAGGCAAGCACCCTACCTGGATCTAACTAAAGCATAATAACATGTGCCTATTAACTCTTAAATCGTTAAGTTTTTTTTCTCACACGAAGCAATCAGATAGGATGTGTAGGATAAAAGGTAAAGGAAATAGTCCCAGGGCAAATAAAGTAGTTTTGGAATAATTTGGCCAGTCTAAAATTTAAAACAAGTTAACAGAAACAACAAAGCCATCAGATTCTGGCAGCGTCCAGTACCGTGAATCTTACAAACTATCGGACGCTCCCACCGTCCAGCACCTGTTTATGAGTTAATCCACTTTCTTTAATTTAAGCGGAAGTTTACTTCTGAAATACACCTAAGAGTTATGAAATGTGACGACAATACTGAATGAATTTGTGATGGGACTGAAGTCAAAGAACTCAACAAGTTTCAAGTCTTACGATCTTTATTACATTTGTACAATATATTATTCAACGCTTAAGGTGAAAGATGAAAAGACAGAGCAACATAAAGGAAAGATTTATCCCGTGCAGATCACATAATTGTCAAACACAAAGTACCACAGGACAGTTAGATTTGACTTTCAGTATGTTTTACTTCTACAGAATCCTGCACTAAAAATTATAAGCATTTTGTCTGTACAGATTAGTAAACTAGCAATTTATGCTGCGTTCACAAGCTTAGCTGTAAAAAAAAACAATACAAAGAAAAAATACAAAACAATCTCAACCATCAGTTTTGCGTGCTTAGCCATGATTTATTTCTTAGTTAAAAAAAAACATCAAAGACATGTGACCTCTACAATAAGGCTATGGTGAGGTCAACCTGCCAGGCTAGGAGTAGCCCAGTGTTACACAGCCATCAGGGACAGTAGTATTACTCGGCTCAACATTGCAAGAAAATGGGGTGAAGTACAACAAGACTTTTGGGAAAAACAAGCAACATTTATTTTCATGTCCTCACATCAACAAAGACAACTTTTGCAACACAAAAATTTACAAATCCTTTATATATAGTTTTCTTGTAATGTAGCTAAAGAAGAAAATTGTTCATTTCATCCTGAAAATAAATCCATTTACGGGCTTGAACCAATAACAATTACAGTTCCTTCATGCTAGAAGCAATGTTTACTAAATCTATGACGGAGGACCAGCTGCTTCTGTATTCACAATTTATCTTTTTTCATTAAAAACCTAAAAAATTCAAGCGACACTGAAAAATGGAATCATCGTCAACATGGGGGATATATTAAATCAGAAACTCAAAAGCTTCTGATCACTTAATGCAGATACTAATACTATACTAAAGAAAGAAATGAAAAGCTACTGCCTGTAACAAAGAAAGTGTTTTTTTGTACGTGTTATTATGCCAAAAAAGGTTGCAAATCTTGTACCCATTACTTTTTTTTTTCTGCAAAAGACGTGCATATTTGTAAATAAAAAGAAATTAGATAAAACAGCAATGAATAAGAAGTTTCCTCACGACAATTTTCTTGTTAATCAACATCTCCATAGAAAAAGTACAAAATTAAACTTCTAGTCAGCAAGACGTTCACCTTCATATATATTTTTCTTTGGTACAGACACAAAGCACGGGTAAGAATTGTACAACCAATTATAAAGCTTAGACTTCGCCAATGAAAATCCAACTTTCCTCAACAATAACTTTGACTTTTTTCTCATACTCTCTTCTGTTTTCCTGGTAAAGTTTTGCTGCCAGATTATTTGCTGGGCTGTTCGGATTTGGCTCATCCAAAAGTGACTGAAATAAATATAACAAGGTCTTGGTAGTGAAATAAAAAATCTCCTTTACCTAAAAAACAAAGTCTAAAATGAATTTCATAACAATTTAGGCCTCTCAAATGCTTAGCTTAAAGGCAAAAAAGCATGTATCTTTCAACAATGCGCATACAGAGCTTATATTTGAATACTCTTGTTATAAAAAGGTCAACTTGGCATAAGTCAATAAAAAAATCTTGCCATTACCTGACAAGAGAACCTGGCCAACATCGAAGAATCAAATGGTTACTTAGAGTGCTAAAACAAAATCAAGTCCAAATATACCTCTTTATTCAAAGAAAATTTCAAACTCAAGACTGCAGTACAGACAAAAATCCATCCGTTCAGATTTGATCAGGGCTAAACATTACTGCGCAATATTGTAACGACTAATACACATAACCTCACAAAGTACATGCTCAAAATTGTTTTATGTCACAATTGTTCCCTTACTATTCATATTCAATTTTAAGAAAACCTAAGTTTCTAACATTTCAAAATCACTTTAACATTCTCAGCTGGTATTGAGCCTAAAGACAGCAAATGTCTAAAACTAAAGGAGAAGCTAAAAACAGCATAGCAGTTCTCACACACATAATGCTTGATCAGGGTCTCAGAAAACACACCTACTTGCTCTAATCTCCACAAACCAGGAAATGGACGATCACTCACGATCATTTTAAAAAAAAAAAAAAGGCCAACCACCATTTCAACATTTACAGTGGAAAGCTCCAGGTACAACCTCACTAGCATCTTTAAATTAACAAAAATTCATCTTTTTCTTGAATCTATATAATTTATCACTAGATTTTTGTTCTTCATATTTTTAAATATTTGGCCTATATCAAGAAGAATCTTTAGATTAATTTGCAGTGGATGCCATACGCAATAAAAGGGCAGTAGTTTAATTTATCATTTGAACATGCTTGCTGATAATTCAAACTAAATCTTCCTAAGCAATTAAAATCAAACTATCAAACACTGTACTTGTTCGCCTTTTTTTTTCTTTTTTTTTTTTGGCAAAGAATATTGTACATAATAAGGTCAGATTTAGTTATGAACAAAATCATGTATCAAACAGGCCAAGAAAACACAATTACTTCACCACAATAAAATTTTACAAAGATAAATCAATTTATTTTGTTTTAAACCATGATGTGCCTTTTTTATTTCCAATTTAAATTGTTTTAAGATGCTGGTTCTTAAACATTGCACCATGTTATTCATTTGAGGCATGAGTTGACTGAAGAGGGAATCATTCAATTATTGTGAGTTTGAATTATATCAATCATATCGATTAAATGTAAGTATTCATAGATCTATTAAATGGATGTTAATTCATCGAATTAAAAAAGTAGAACTGTTGCTGTCTTGATTATATTGAAAAGAGCCATTATTAACACCGCTATGGCAGAAAGTGTAGAAATTGTGTGGGAAAGGACCCTCATTTGTATACACTTATACAGTCTAAAAGTTCTAAATCTTTAATGCTAGATCATCTGTCTGCTGAGAGACAGAAATGATTTAGGCCTACTCATCACAACAATATCATTTACAAACTGACACAAGTATAAAGATCAAGGATGTTATCAATATCGTCACAAGCATTCAGAATTAAATGCTAAGCAGCAACTAATCCCGTAAAGGCTTAAAAATGCCACAACATAAAAGTGTGATTATACTGGCAATGATGTGTAAACCTTTACAAGTTAAATATAAAAACTACGCACAAACATGTTTAAAACTGATGAGACCAGCAAGGAAAATGAACAATTTGCGCATTAAACAGTAGCGATGGTTACTTGACAAAATATCATAGGGCTCTCAACGGAAGCACACCTAGACAATACCCACATTAAAGTTTGGCTGCCAAACCCTTTCAAAAACTTGTTTTGTAAAGCCATAAAATTGACTATCATACTGTTAAAAAAAAAAGTTGAATTTGTTGAGAACAGAGATACGTTTGCTATTCGCAGGTGACATAAGCATGAGAGACCAAAACAGAGGACAAATTTTAAAACATGAGAGTTCTTTGAACGATTTCTCTGTATACAACAGCAGCTCTCTCTTCCAGGGACAGATCGCTAAGAACCAGCTTTACTTTCCTCTTCATCCTCCTCTCCCTCATCATCATCATCATCATCATCATCATTCCAGCTCTCCTGAACAATGGCTGCCACCTTTTTCTCATATTCCCGCCGGGTTTCTCTGTACAGCTGAGCAGCCTCATAGTTGGCAGGGCTATTGGGGTTAGGGTCGTGGAGCAGAGACTAGGGAAGAGACAGTACAGGAGAGACCACATCAGCATCCGGAAACAAAACAAGCGGCATGAAATGGGTGGCACTGGATGGATGGTTTACTTGATGAATGAGGCGATGAAGTCATCTACTGCCTACCTTACTTTAAAACTTATGCTAAGACTATGAACAATAAGAAAGGGGCATGTACTATTCACTATAAAAGTTAAGCTTTTTGCTACAATAAACACACTGGTGATGTGATATTTATGTAGTCCATTATATTGAATGCTTGGGGAGAAAACCTATCCAGAGTTACCAGAAAACATGAGTTAAGTTTAAAAAAAAAAACCCAAAACATGAATGAGCCATACAGAAAGGATTGTGACCAGACACTTTGAACAATTCTCTATTTTAAAAAAATTCTGGAAACCTTAGCTTTGTACTTCTTGAGTATTTTTTCAACCACTATAACCACTATTTCACCTCAATCAGGCCTTTAAGTAAGTCTCAAAACTGGACATAGTTTCTATCAAACCAGCTGGACATTTGGCCTGACACCTGAAGGTACTGCACTTGTAGTTTCTATACATGCTCTTCAAAAAACATCACAATTTTATTTCCTACATTATTAAAAAAAAAAAAAATTCCCCTCAGGGGGCTATCAGAAACAAAGAGATCAGACTAAATGTTTCCCAATGGGACAACATTAAACATTAAATGGTGGAAGTTACACATACAGTGTGTATTGAGATGAGCCACTTCAGCCCCACGAAGTACATTTGATGAGTTAATAGGCAATATTGGGATAGGAGAAGATATTAAAAAATTCCAAGAGACCCTTCTTAACTCATGACAAACAAAACAAATCACTTGGAAAATGCCGTTCAAAACAAGCTACATGTGTAGACGATCAGAATTACTCTCATGCTTGGCTTAAGTAAGTCTATAGTTGTCACCAATGCGTCAGCATCCCTTTCATGTAATCGGCAAACTTATATTACTTCTCTCCATCAATCATATTCTCAGTACAAAATGTTGGAATTCACTATGCATATAAGCTTGATCATGGTAGAGAGCTAAAACGGCTCAACTGTACAAACTCTGGCATGATCTCACCTATGCTCTCCACTAAAGACAGAATGGCCCACATTGGCAGACGTAACCCAGCCTGGATCACAGACAATATTTGTGAGTGCCCAAGCAAGCCTTTGCCACAAACACAGCCAAGAATGTTCTGCCATTTCTTTTTCTTCCTTGCGCCATCCACAGGGAATATTTTTATTCTCACAATTTTCTTCACCAGCAACAGGTGCCAGGTCTAGGTTAGACATCGAGGACCTTCGCTCTCTTTTCAACCCTGTCCTCAGACATTCTCAAAAAGTCAGAATACTCAGCCTTATCAAATGAGCTGCCCAAGATTTCAAAGCATGAGTCACAAAAGTCTCTATCTTTACATTGGAACCACATCCTAAGCATTAGCCTTCCTCTAGCTTCCTATTGGAACCAAATCCTAAGCACAGCTTTCCACTAGCTTCCTAATAGAACCACATCCCAAGCATAACCTTCCTCTAGCTTCCTATTGGATTTGGAACCACATCCTAAGCGTAGCCTTCCTCTAGCTTCCTATTGGAAACACATCCTAAGCATAGCCTTCCCATAGCTTACTATTGGAACCACATCCTAAACATTAGCCTTCCTCTAGCTTCCTATTGGAACCACATCCTAAACATTAGCCTTCCTCTAGCTTCCTATTGGAACCACATCCTAAGCACAGCCTTTCTCTAGCTTCCTATTGGAACCACGTCCTAAACATTAGCCTTCCTATAGCTTCCTATTGGAACCACATCCTGAACATTAACCTTCCTCTAACTTTCTATTGGAACCAAATCCTAAACATTAGCCTTCCTCTAGCTTCCTATTGGAACCACTTTTCACCAGAACTGGTCAACACACTACTCTTTCTCAACTATGTACTATTCAAAGCTGTACTTGATAAAGGAGAGGAGAGGAAGGGAATATTAAATATTTTACTTTTTACACACTAAATTATAAAAAGTACCAAGAAGGCTATTTAACACCAGTGCATATTTTTTTTTTATTTTTATTTTCTCCAAGTTGTTATTCCTTCAGGCATAAAAAAAAAATATTAAACTATAGAGATACAATTTTCATGTGGCCTGACTTCATTTGTTTGGCACAAGTTGACCTTTTCATTTTTTGTTTATTTGTGTACACTTTAGCTCCACTTACTTGGATTGAGGTTAAAATCGCAGATACATCGTAAGTGGGGCTCCATCTGTTTTGTAAAATATCTAAACATATACTGCCATCAGCGTACACTGGGAGAAAAAAAAATGGTTGAGTTTAATATCAGAGTAAATTGATGAGCTGAGAGTATTCAAGGACAAAGGCAAGGTAAAATAATATTTTACTGAACCCTACAGCTGTCAAGGGCTGATTCAATCAGTGAATATTCCTGATTTCCCCATTTTTGAAGTGTGAAAAAACAAATATCCACTTTTGAAATGTTTATATCTCACGACAATTTAATTTTAGTGGTTTACATGATTCCATTGTATTGCAACTGTTCTAAGATTTAAAAAAAAAAAAAAAGAGATTCATGAATCTTTGCAATCTAGAGATATAGTTTAATCTATTAAATTGCATCTAGTGTGATATCTTCCGCATCAACCATCACGACGATCAAGGAGAAATGATTTGAGGCTTGTAATTTTCCTACAAACAACTCTTATCTATTTAATGTGACTTATCTCAGTCTTTGTCATCAGCTGTTCAATTCAGAAGTGTCGGTACATGACTCCTTTAACTCTCATTTAGCTCAGGACTTCCTGTATTTTACAAACACAGAACCTGGCCGACTTTTGTCAAGGTAATAAGTCTTTCAAGCTAAGAGAAGACAATGCATAGGACCAACGGGAAAATGCTTGATGCCCCAAAGTTCATGAAGGGAGGAAGGAAGCATTCAGTATTTTCTACCACATTCCAGTGCCTTATTTCTGTTCAGGCAATAGCTCTGCATAACGTCTAGATTCACCCATCATTTATATTAATATAATGTTTAATATTCTCTATCTTCAAGGAAATTTTCCACATACCAATAACATCTCAAGTTTTATTTGAGTCTCCTTCTCATCCTCAATTTGAAAACAATGGTTGGATATGATTACTTTGAAATCTGGGTTTGTAGTGCCTTAGAGATATCTTACCATTTGGATGAAACATCTTTGAAATGAATCTGACTGTGGGTGGCTTGTTTGGATATTCTTCTGTGAATTCAATGGTCAGCTTGAAAGTTCCATCTTCAAAAGGGGTGTCGTGGGGTCTACAAAAAATGAAAAAAAAAAAAAAGAAACATGTTTTGCTAAAAAAGTCATAAAATTAATGACATAATTCATTCAAGCAGAATCTGTATATCCTTTATTTTCGGGATAGAGCTACACTGAAAACTGTCCATAATAAGCTTGCCAATAAACCATAAACCATTATACCATAGATATTTAAACTTCTCAGCTATTTCTCTCGCTTATGCATATGAAATCACATACGAAATTGAAGTCCTGCTTTTACAGCTATATATTAACAGTGTCTTTGTTTTTTTTCATATACAAAATCCTAAAAATTCACATGTCACACATTTCAAAGTGGGAGACTTAAGGTAGCGAGTGTTAGACTATGGTGTCTCTGGACTCTGGTTTCACCCTCAACCCCCTCTAACCTCTGCACTGAAATTTCAAAGCATTATGTACTCTTAAAATATAAATAGACCTACTCTTAAGAAACCTTTTTCTTTGCCAAGTGTTGCAAGAATATTGATGAGGAAAGTCTGCAGGAAATTTTTTTTCTTTTTTAATCATATTCTCAGAGTAAATATAAGTATACTGGGTAGGAAAAAAAAGTTGACTGAAAAAAAATAATAGAAAATATTACTTAGGACTTTATGTAAAATTCATTATAAGCAGAATGTCAAAATAAGTCAAGTTAATATAGGTAAAGTTCACCATTTTAATTTATTTTTTATCCTGACTTCCAGACCATAACTGCAAGATCCTATCAGTTATAGTTGATATTGAAAAAGATAAAGTGAGACAAACTGGAGACTAACAAGGGAGAGTATCCAAAATAATTTCCAGTGTTTTCCATATCAATACACAACACATTTTTATGCTGAATCGCATGTAGCCTAATATGAGATCTGAATATCAGTTTAAGCCTTGTATTAAAACCATGTAATTTGAGGGAAGAGACTGATGATGATCTTAGAAAAAATGCAACTCAGAGAAGTGAGCAATTCTAATTAATAATCTGAGAATTTATAATTGTCATCTTTGTTAAATACTATCTCCCTATCTTTATCTTGCCACTGTTTTTAAAAAAAAAAAACACAGGCAGATTAAATTCGGGCTTAGATAAAATCTTTCCAAGTGATAAAATGTACGACAGTCTTGTCTCATTAACACCAGCAAACTGAAATATGAAAATAAACGTCTTGGCACCCAGTCGATAAGTCTAGCTAAACCATAATTTAAGTAAACAAAGGTGGAGGTGAAAGCAACCATGTGCTTAAGAGGAGCATTCTGATAAAATTAAATATGCTCAATAAAAGCTTTGTAACAGCTGTGCTATACCCTTCTTATTGTCCACCCCATTATTTCTCTAGATGCCATTCACATTTTATAACTGAGACCAGTCCAATTTCTATGATTTACTTGATGGTAAGAAAAGATAATGTTCATATTGTGCACAGCCACAATATTGGAGGTGCTCGATGAGTTTCTGATGCCCCTGGCAAACAGTAATGTAAGACAAATTTGACTGATCCTGTATCTGAGGTTGTGTAGGATTTCAATCAAATACAGTGGAGTCTGGATAAAGTCAACTTGTTTAAGGAAAACTCTTGCTTAAAGTTAACTGCTTATGGCAGCCTTTTTTGTTTTTTCTTCTATTTCTTTGTAATGGATAAAGTCAACCCATGCTTAAAGTCAACCAATTTTGACAGTCCTGAGAGGTTGACTTGAAACAGACCCCAATGTATAAGCAACCAGTAACCAATTTGCAACATAATTGTTCAGGAGACTGCCCATCTGTACCAAACCGGTGACTAAACAAGAAATTATCTTTAGATGTGAAGAGTTGAGGCGTTTCTCAACCCCGAGGCTTACCCAAATATGACTGCATTCCATAGCATGATATTGTTGTCAGATGGAGCACCACTGACCCCTGCTGGAGGATCTTCCTGCAGCCTGAGATAAACAGAGAGAATGATGGAGCTATTTAGTCAAATCATGACACATTGATGTAACTTACAAATTAAAAAACTGGATGATGCCACACTCTATTTTTTCCACATTCATGAATTCTTATTCTTCTTAAATCGTAATTATAAAAATATATATTACATATATAATTCTTTCCTTACGCTCAATGGCCTAATGTAAACTTTACTATCTCTGCACAAAACGACCGGCCCTGCTTTTCACATAAATGTAACATATATTTTTTTTCCAAACATGTCTCACAAGTTGCAACAAAACATAAGAAACACAAAAAAAAAGTTATTGAAAAGAATTTTACTTTCAGCATTCTTAAACATCACACATTGGATCTCGATTTCATTTCACTGGTTTTTTTTTGGTTTTTTTTGTTTTCTATCTGAATCCATGGGTAACACTAAAAAAATTCCTATAAGTCACTGCATCACTATTAAAATGCCCTGAAACTTTGGGACATGACCAATGACTGAGTTTTAAAATATGCTATAATAAACTACTTATCTAAATAATACATACAGTGGAACCCTTTAATGCAGAAATTTATGGGATTGTAGCGTTTACTTTGGTTTAAAGCACATTTTCAGTTGTTTGCGGTATAAAATAAAAATTATATACATTCCGGCCAAAACATTCTTTTTGGCTTACAATTATTTAGGTTTAGCCATTTTTGGTTCAAACAGTTTCTACTGTAAAAGAATTTTCTATTAAAAGTTAGGTGATATTTTGTCATCAATTTTACAATTGATAAACAGTAGAACTATTGGTGGATTGACCCATCTATATTTTTTTAACAAGCTAACACATAATTTGTTATGTTTTTTGTTTTCATTCTTTGCAGTAGGAATTTAATGAATTTTGCTACAAGACTTCTGATTGCACACAAAAAGGGGCTATTCTATGATTAAATTTTTATTTCTTAATTTCTTAGTTTGTCAAAGAAGAGGAGAGAACTTCCTAAGTAAAATATCCCATTCTGTGATGGACCTGAGAGTTGTCTTCATAATCCAATAAATGTGATACAAAAAGCTTTATAATTTTTTTTAAAGTCAATGATGGAGCTTTACAGCATACATCCTGTTATAATCAATTGGCTTTAGTGTTTTTCTTTGGACTTCAACTCTTTTTAGAAATTATTTTATAATATTTTTAAATTTTAAAAGTGAGCTTGATGAATGCAAGGTTCTCTAAAAGTTTGTAAGAATGCAAATGGTGATACATTCTCGCCCTAATTCATTTGCATTTATTATTCAATTACAGTAAGGAAGACTTTAAAACACTTTAAAAGCCAATATAAGTATTGATTCAGAAATTAACTAAATTCCTCTTTTTTTACAGGTGAATGGTTACAAATGGTACAGGCCCTTATACATCACCAGCTGCTCACTCTTGGTATTAAAAGCAAGTCTTTACTTTAAATGAGTAAAACCATGAATTCTAAGCAATCAAGCAGGCTAAAATGGTTCAACACCAATGAGTAAATGAATGCTTGCGCTCTCTCTACTTCATACAATGACTGGCTATTAAAGCCTGGAAAAGATTTCAGGTTTTACTTTCGGAAAGATTTCTGCTTTCAAGCACAAAGTGAAGAGGGCTTAATAATATAGTGTACTTAAAGAATTTATAAGGAAAAATTTATTTCCCTTTCAGTTTCAACTCCTTTCCCTAGATTTATCTTTCCTGTTTTTGACTACCTTTACCCTTACTACAGCACAAGAGGGTTTCGAAATTGGTCTGTCTGACAGCTGAGAGATCTTTTACTGTACCAAACCATGGTGTCAGTCAAGAGTTATGTGATGAATTTAATAATAATCTTTGTATGCGTGTTGTCTTTTAATGAATTTTAAATTTAAAACAAAATTTTTTAATACAATGTTATTTGTTTGCGTATTTTGTCTATGTTTGAATTTTGTTGGGAATGAAGTGAAATCGATAGAAAAATAAATAACAGTTGTGAATTTCATCTAAGCCTCGATTAATTAAAGAAATTATAAACTCAAATGTATCCTACAAAAAAAAATAATCCCAACCCCAAAATTTGTTTTTACATGATTTTTGAGGATAAATTATGATTTGAAATTTATATTTTATAAAATTAATATTTAGGACAAAATGAAGGTAACGTGAGATAAGTAAAGAAATTTTAAAAGATATTTCATACAAATGAAAAAGCAAAAAAGAATTTCACTCCAACTTTTGAAAAAAAAACCACCTTAGTTACACCTCTGGATAATGGCAGCTGAAGTTTTGTTCATGAGCCCTATTTCCAGCAATAACTTTCCAAATATAATAAAAAAAACACACGTGATCTTCAGATACCTTGTCTGGCGATCATGTATCTCCACTCAAACCCATTTTCAGTTAACCTCATAAAGTTGTTGTTGCTACCCTTGCCTACTGCCCATGATTGAAGACTTTCAATACGTTATTCTTTGTCTACCTCTAATGGCATTTGCCTTCAATCTTTTCGATGATTGCTAAGTGTTCTAAACCCTTGAGTCGGCACATATGGTCTAAAAACTGTAGTTGCCTCTGTCTTATGGTTTTAATTGGTGATTGCTTAATATTAGCCTCTTTCAGTCTATGATATCCTCATCACTCTTCTGATAAAGCACATCGCTACTGCTTCAAGTGTTTGCTGTTTCCCTGTTTATTGTCTAACACTCACTACCATACACAAGTACTGATCATACATATATGGCTTCATTACCCTTATTTTGGTTTTTATACTTAAATGTTTCTGTTTACCAGTATTGGTTTCATTTTTTGGAATGTATACTTGGCCATTGCTATTCTTTTACTTATTTCATTTGTGCATCTGCCATCGGATGTTATCAGGTAACCTAGATATTTGAATTTTGCAACTTGTTTGATTTATTTGCCTTTGCTAACAAGATTGCACTTGGGATTTGAGAATTTCTTTGAGATGACCATACATTCCGTTTTCTTTACATTCAAAGACAGACCCATTCTTTCACTCTCTAAAACCACAGTATCTAGAAGAGATTGGAAAGCGATAAATCACTATTTAAATATCGTCAGTGTGCTAACCTTATGGCCTAAGTCAGACTTAGGCCAAAATGCAACTAGACCATTATGGGATTCTTCAGATA
>BLXT01008339.1:900239-916035 GCA_019648995.1 Plakobranchus ocellatus
GGGGGGGGGGGGGGGGGGGGTGAGAAGTGGATTGCCCCAGCTACAGTATCTTATATGTAGGCCTTTCTCTTTTACGGGATTTTTTAAATTAAGAAAACTTTTATTGTTCCTTGTCCACTCGACCACAATTAAAGCTCTCACAAGTGTTTTCCTTCTGCTAGTTATCATGGTAGTTTCTAGTTGAATTTTTTTTTTGTAGCATTGCATAGTGGACAGATAGGTTTTGAAAACTGGATGCTATATAAAACAGTGAAGATTTGTTTTTGCACTCTGCCTATGGTCACTGGTGAATGGGTGATCAACAATTTATGTTGGAGAAATAAATACAAAACAATAGAAATAAAATCCTCTATGCCATTAATGCTTCTTTCCTTTCTCTGTATAATGTAGAGTCACAAATGTATTTAAAAGATTTTATATTCGCCTCTAATAATCGATCAAGCTCAAAATTGGGCCTGGATGTACATTGCTTACCATTGCAATGTTATAACGTCAGAGCAACATTGATAAATCAAAAACAGACTTCTGGGTAATTTCATAGACAGATAATTTGGAATCAAACAGTTTAATAAAATCATTCAATACGCAAAGGACACATTTATGTCATCATCAAGTCAGAGTGTCGTGGTACTTTCATGTGGAATAAGATGTTATGCAAACCAAAAATATGTCTTTCTGTGTTGATCGTCATAAAATAAATGTACGTGGCAAGACAGTTTCTCTGACTTGTATGATGGCATATAATAAAGTATACTTCAAAATAATTAGGTTTGGGCTTTGTTATATGAAACGGGTAAATACAACTGCCTTCATTGTTAAATTTCACTAGTTAGTTATTTTAAAACTGCATTAAGTAGTCTGTCATCTGTAACATCAAAGGATTTGGCGCAACCTGTATTTCATACCAGTAAAATTACAGTAGGAACTATCTTCTCTCATTTTTTACCAGTCCTAGAAAGATTTACAATACCACAATATATGAGACAAAAAATTTTCAGTTTGAATTTCTTGGCTTAAATTGGTCACATATGCATCAAGCCCACCTTTTGAGAATGAGTCATATATTCTTTTAATTCATACTCTACCAGGGAAAAAAATTGGGCAGAGTTTTTACAGACTGAGGCAACAGAGGATTATGATTCTTCTGTTAAAGGTCTTTTTTTTTTTTCTGTTTCTTCTTTTTTTTTTATTGTTAGTAGGGTTTTTCCTTGCAAGTTTTTATAAATTCTGAGTTGTGAATATATGTACATGAAGAAGAGCTAAAACACTTGTGAGATCAGAGGCTTCTAAAATTTAATTTCAGAGTTTCACCCCCCCCTAAATTTGGCAATCTCAAATTAGCCATAAACATGACATGGTATGGGGGTTTTTTTTTTTCTTTTTTTTTTTTAACCATGTTCTTGCTACTCTGAAGCGTATTGACCATAATTTTAGAAGGTCTTATAATTTATCGTATCTCAGTGTGAATTAAGTTACCCACTGATAAAAGTACTTGCTCTCCATTTTATTTCTATTTATCAACCCTTGTTATTCACTTTTTTCTTTTATTAACTTATTTCATGCACTCTTAGATGGTGTCTTCAAAGGATCAGAACTGTAGCTGGGACAGAAATAATCTTAAAAATGGCATTTCACCATTGTAGAGGGTACTAAGATTTGATAACTTCCATTGCAGCATTCCAATTTGTTTTAAACATGCAAATAATATTAAGACCTTTTCTTTACATGACTTACTAATTTGATTTATTTTAAAATTTTCAGCTGAATGTAAAAAAAAAATATTATAGAAGGCAATAAATGTATTCTATGTACAATTTGTCTATTTCTGAATCTCTTTTACATGGTGGTTTTATCGTCTGTTATAAAATATTTCTCTGTTTGGGTGTCTTTTATGTTTGTGTGATAGCCTGTCTTGTGTTTGTTTACATTATTTACTTTACTTATCAAAATTGATTTTCGAAATCAGTTTATGAAAAATTCATGAAATGAATTGCAGCCTTTCTTTCATAATGGTATATTTTATTTTTCTGAGGTGCCTCTATGCAGACTGATAGTCTGGCCATAGCATACAACAGAAAGAGAAAATATCTATATATATTTATTCATATGTAGGCCTATAGCTGTTCCTTAGTTGCTCTACACCATTTTTTAGTATCTTCTAACAATTTAAACTATCTCCCCTACCCCCTCCCCCCAAAAAAAATCACCCTACCACTCCATTATTGAAGAAAGGCTGTATCTATTTCCTCTCAAGCCAAAGAATGGGGGGGGGGGAAGATTTTTTTTTTTGTTAGTTACAGTGTTATAGTACAGAAAGCATAAAATCAGTTTAAAAATAACACACAAAAAAAATTTCCGGGGTCATTTTGTTCGTATAAATGTGGAAACTATTGTTTTTCTGTTAATTTTTAAATGGATTTTGTGATAACATGTACATTTTTTTTCAATTCAAAATTTATTGAAAAACTAATCCGATAAACACTTCAACATTAAAATGTCCATAGAAAATTCTGCAGTACAATAATACAAGTATTGATATAAACTGTATTGGGATCTTATTTAATTAACAAGGAAAGGTGGGGAAAGGGAAGAAACGTCGAGTTGCCATGAACTTTATCATTAAAACTTTGAAAGAAAAAAAAAAACAAAAACAAACGTTTGTATATTTCTGTTGTTGCCAAATAATACATTGTACCGTAGATTTTCAAAGCTCTTTTTCAACGTGGTGACTATACAGTTACTGACCCTCTCTTTCACATGCAGGCAGACAAAAGAAATAAAATTTTAAAAATTATTGTTAAACATTATATGGCTACTTCCAAAAAGTACTTAGAAATGAAGAGCAAATTTTTTGTTTGTATGTTTGTTTTATTGTTAAATGATTATAATTCTTGAAAAAAATTGTACATTTTGAAATGGAAATGAACTCAAGATATTGACAACGGGAATAATCTCATATCAGCAAAACTCTTTAAACATATGAACTGACAAAAAAAAATAAATTCATCACAGTCATCCCTTGATATTGTTTAAAAATCTAATGCTGCATCAGACTACAGTTTTATTATCAAACATATGCCCTCACTGATGCCTGTACTTGTCAAAAAAATGTGTTGATGCTAACAGTTGCCTACTTTATGTGTGGCAAAATTAAAATTCTACAGAAAATACACATTCATGATGCTCGCATAGACAACTTTAAATTTCCATTCTCTTTTTGAGAATTGTGTAGTCCAAGCCTTTTATGCTCTAATTAAATATTAGTTTTGACTGAGCTGGGGAGCAATGTATCAACTTGAAAGCATGTTAGTTTTATTACAATATCAAAACATTTGATGCTGTGACTTTAGCCTTACAAAAGCAAAAACAAAACTTGGGATATGTTTAGAAAACCTCTCCTCTAGTTCATTATTGCAGTGGTCTGGCATATAAGAAAACTCATGTTGCCTAATGCCTGAACCTGCGCACAGTATTTTTAGGAGAGGAAACAGCATATGTTGAGAGTGGAGAGGCCTATTAAAATGGTCATCAAATTTGATTCAAAGGGAAGAAATTATAGACAAAACTTAATTGTTCTATAGCAGGCACCTTTTTTTTTTTTTTTAAATGAACACTCCCAGCAATTTTTTTTATCAAGTATATTCCAATTTTGAGCAACAGTTGCATTTATTAAAAGAAATATTCGCATACATGTATTTGTTATTATTTTACTGGGACAGATAAAGAAGACTCATGAAATACTGTCAGTTGCTAACATGCCAGTTTTTGGTTAAACAGACATTTTACTATTATCAAATTTTTAAAAGCTTGCCTTGTAAACATCACAATTATTCAATACAGCTTCATTTCAGGTGCTCCCTGATCCACACACACACACATAAAAGTTACTGTAACCTAAAGAATCCATTTTCTTTATATTTTTTTAAATTGTAGATGGTCAGTGCACTTACTCTCATGACAATGTAGGCCCTAAATAGTTCAGATAAATTGAGACTTATTTTATCAATTTTTTTTTTTTAATGAACCCTTGACAGTCTTATCTGAGTTTCTTATGTGGCCCATTTACAGTTTGGTGACATAGTCATTTTTGGCCCCTGTTGAGTGGGCCTGGAAATTAGTGCAAAGAAAGATCTGCTTATTTCAGGGCAAGATTGCTAACAACAGAGACATCTTCCACCACGTTTTAATTAAAAGCAAGATACCCTTTTTTATTTGTTTTTTGAGTCAGAATATTCGTTGGAAACAATTTCAAGCTTTTTAAATTTTGAAGTGAAACAGCAATAAAGCAGTAGAAAGAATTGAGTCAGAATATTCGTTGGAAACAATTTCAAGCTTTTTAAATTTTGAAGTGAAACAGCAATAAAGCAGTAGAAAGAAATACACACTACCAAATGAGTTGCAACATGTGCATCTCAAGAAATTTTGTCATTGAAACAAATGGCTTATGGCTATTCAGTCAACTTTACAGTGCCCTTCTTTTAATCCAACATCTTGAGAATTGATATGATGTCCAATTCATGCCTTCCATATGTTTTTCAATGAAAGAATTTACTTTTATTACTGATGAGCCTACTCTTGATCTATATTTTTTTTTAGGATTTTAAAATCCTGGCTTAGTTTGAAAAAAGAATGACATCATTTGTTCAAAAATTAAGAATAACATCATTTGTCAGCTTATCTGTCAGGATAATTGAGGCTTTTTTTTTTTGACAAAGCCACAGTGAATTTAGTAGCTTCTCTTTAATCTGTTATTACATATGTTTGGACTTCATATTAATTCTGCTTAATGTTGAATTAGTAAAGAGTGCACTGTATGTATTATGTAATCAAACCAAGCTCACTGTCACACTTAAGCTCTTTGATATTTATGGTCTTGAACAAAGAGACACACCTACTTAATCAATTTAGTTAAGAAATTAAAGGGTTCTTCGATAAAATACTTGTATAAAAAGGTAATAATTATAAAATTTTGACTGAGCCATCAGTTGCATCATCATTCCTGAATATCAAGCAGAACACTTGAGAATTTCATTTTGAGCTCTTGTTTTAAAATCACTTTTCAAGCTCTTTCTCATGGCATCCTTTCCAAATCTGGAATCTTTTTTTGAAATGTATACTCTATAAACTTTTACAACTTACTACACTTTTCATTTTTGAGATGGATTGAAACAAAGAAAGTTATAATGTGTATGAAAGCACATCTACATGATATATGCTGATAAACACTTATGCTTTGAAAGAGACCAATTGAAAATTTTAAACACTGAAAGCTTACCAGCTAGCTTTTTAATAGCACTGCTGATGGTGTGGACATTCTAACTCCACCTGAAAGGGATACAGGCGTGTATGAATTCTGGAGAAAAAAAAAACAACAGGGCCTGAACAAAACAAGCACAGCTGGTGATTTGTTCCACTTCCACACTTGCAACCTTGTTATTGGCTTTCATCTAGATGTTGAGATTCTTACTTCTGTCATTGTTCGTGTTTTGAAGAATGGATCTTGTCAAAAATCACAAATCACAATTTTCCTTTCAAGCTGAGCTTAAAGTTGTAGGATGGAGTATGCAATATGGCAGGTCCAGGGCAAAAATGGAAATCAGGAACTACATCTACCTCTTCTTAAACAATTATAAAAAGATCATTTGAAATTTGGATTAATTGTTATGGAATTTGAATTTGGAAATTGTAGCAGATTTTTACAGTAATTTATGCTTTAGGAGAAATGTTCAGAGAACCGGCGGATCCTTACTACCACTACCAGTATACTCAATGCTAACCCGCTCTCTTTATCCCAGACTTTTCGCTGGCCACATTGAGGCCTCAGGATGCAGTCAGTTGCTCCCTATCGAGCCCATTCAATAATCAAGATCCATAAAACATAAATTATAGTCTTATTATGGTATCTAATTTATGGACAGAAAACTAAACAACGCTAACAGTTGAGCAACCAAAGAGGGCATAACTTGGGTTTTATTATTTGCATAAAATTGGGCCTGTATTGGTTATGTTTTTTTTTTTTTTGTTTGTTTTTTTTTTGGTTTTTTTACCCATGCCAGGTTGGCAGCTTTGAGTTATTTTTGGCAATTAAGCATTTTTAACAGCATTTTATGCAGTCCTAGACTTGGTGCATAGGTTTTTAAGTGTTATTCATTGGCTTTTTTTTTCACCACACAGGTTTCAAGTTTATACACTCATTTTAATATAAAATCAGATCGGGTTTAAACAAAAAATTTCAAGATTCCCATTATTGCTGCTCAATCTTCTTTAGATTGCACATTTTCAAAATTTAAAGATGTTGAAAATTTAGGATATTTCGACAACCTATTAAAATTTAAATATCATACACACCTATTATGAGTACAGTCGGACACCATGTAGTAATTAGTAATACGGCCATAAAAAACAATACCCATTGGGATGAGCTCTCCAGTTAGATTATGCAGACAAAATCCTGATTGTTCTTATAAATTCTTTTTACAATATACTGTCAAACATCTATGTCGGCAGTGTTAAAGAGTATGTCTATAATAATTGAAAAAAAAAGTGGAAAAGTCTAGTTGTATATGACTGACTCTGAAACTACTTTTTTGAGTTGAATGACACTGAAGTGTAATCATGAATCAGGCATGTTTTAAAGTTGTTTTTTTTCTCCTGAAATTATTTCTTCATAAATTGTAGTGCTTGTAAGTGGTGGTGGTTGAAACTTACAGTTTATTTTTTGAGTTGAAATAGTAATCATTTTCAGAATTTTTATCATGATCAATTATTAAAACTACTAGGATAAAGTACACACCAGATATCTTTCAGATTTCAATTTATTTGCTGCTCTTTTCCTACATTAGTTACATGTATCATGATATCCTTGTAATTTTCATATGAAAGAGTTGAGATTAAATGGACTCCTCGGTTGAATTGAGGGAAAGTTTTACAGAACTCGAAGAAAAACATTTTTTTTTTTACACCACTTTCTTTAACTATCTTTTTCCTATGTGAAAAGACTTCTTGCTAAAGTCAATCCTAATTCCGTTGGACAAATTTTCTGCTTTGTGAATTAAAATACTTTGCTTCTTTTTGCATTATTGTTTATACTCTTGTCTCAAAATCTTCACTCTTCTCTGATTCTTAGCCAAGATACGCTTGCTACTCGAAGTATTTTTTTCTCTTGCTGGTATAAATATCCGAAACTCCTGTTGTGTGAACCTCTTCTTAAATTGTTTTGGTCAATGTCAGACTTGACTTCCTCAAAAATTTTTTTATACATTTCATGTATGTAAATGTAGGTCATTGTATTTAAATCCATAAACATGCATTCATGTATATTTAGCAGTTTTCCTTCTTGCTTTAGATATTCGTCTAAATAATCTGAATGTTTAAAATTTTTTTTAAAATTCTCTTACTTCTATGAAATATTAAATTGCAAGCCATAACTTTGGGAATTGATTTTTTAAAAACTTTAAATGGGTGGAGTTGACTGTGTAGGAGGAAAGTGTAATATCTTGTTTATTTTCCTTTTTATAAATTTATATATCGATAAAAGTAATATTTATTGTCTAACATTTTTTTTTATATTTCTTTTCAGAAATCTTGCCTTTTTTCATGCCACTTCACTGGATGGTAACGCCCTTGCTCAGGCCTGAAAGTGAACGTTTTGTTTTTAATGTTTTAGCAGTTTTTGTGTTTGCCTAATATGCATTGTATGATATTTACATGTATTATGAATTTCACACAGGTGGCTGTTTCCAGAAAACTTCCATTTATGTACTTGATTGACTCCATTATAAAGAACCTCTCACAGACGGTGTACCCACAGCTGTTTGCCCAGTGTATTGTCCAGATATTTTGTGCTGTGTTTGAAGAGGTAGATATTCTTTGTTATTATGTAAATGCAATTTAAAAAAAAAAAAAATGTTTGTATGATTGATTGAATGATGACAGGTTGGGTGTGAATTCATATGGCATGGACTATTCAATATCATTGTGAACAATAAAAATGAAGAGAGGAAATGTCTTGAGGCCTTGGTTTATTTACAATGATGATATGAATACAATGTCGCATTTTATCATGTCTTTTTCCGTGAGGGCTTTGTAAGTTGAAATGCAAATGATGTTACCTTAGGTTACATTTTAAACCAATATATATTGTTATGTAAAGAATTTTAAACTTACAGCTACAAACTTTGTCTGTTGAATTTATCATGAATAGTCAAAACTTCTTTGAAAAAGAAATGTGTCTAATTTTAGTGGTTTTTTTTAATCTTAAATGGCCTCATTATATTTAGCATCCAGTATTTTTATCAATTGCTTTCTAAAATTTTTCCTTGTCTTAAAGTTATAGAGGTTTGTTGTTTGTGCTTTCTGTCAATTCCATGCATAAAATCAAACTTGAGCTTTAAATGATTTCTGTACTTAAATTGCCATACGCAATGAATGTAGTTACCAACAAACACACATTTTTACTCTCGTTTCAAAGGAGAGTATGACTTAACTTATAAGGTAGTAATCTTTAATGTTTGTAAACAAAGAAACAGGAAATCAAAAGCAGTTTTCTACTTTGAAATTTATTCCAAAATATTTCTGTAAGAATAAATCTGTCCTGGCTATGTAAAATCATAAGAGGTAACAAATAAAGCTTAATGTTTAAAAGTACTAAACCCTACCATAAGTAGTGAGATCCATCAAACCTTACAATCAGTTCAACATCACAGGCCACATGAGAGGGAAGAAAATTAAGTTTTCAAGGGAAATTTTATGTTTATTCAATAGTCATCCTTGAATTTGAAGATCAAGAGTACAGAATCTTGGGCAGAGTACATGTAGTTAGGAAGTCCTTGAACATGACCATTGATGTAGTTATTAAGTTCTACTCTCCCCTGGCCCAGCAAAAGCTCATGAATTTGCATTTCTTTAGGCTTCTTGAGACAAAATACATTTTAACCTTTATAATACCAACTCCTAAGCAAATAAAATTGTACTGTTTTACAAAATAACATTGAGTTAGATCATGCAGACTAAAGCTATATATCCTTTGTCCACTTAGAAAAAATCGACCCAGTTTGAAAATGCACTTTCACTAAATCTTTTAGCTGTGCAGGTTCAATGCCATTTTGTGATGGTCTTAGGCTTTTTGGTCTGTAATCATACATGGCATCATTGGCGTGCTTGCTGCAAGCAAATTTCACACCATTGCCAAAATAAATGTAAAACTTTTGCTGTAGCATGTACTCACACTCACAGAAGTGCGATTTTTATGAACTTGGAAAATGTTCCCACTGAATTGTTTCACCCTTTTGCTCACACAATGTGATTCAATAATGGTCAGTATATGAATTAGTTAGAACATTATACATGTAGAGCTTAGTTCTTCATCATAATTATAGCCAAGCTCATGCAAATTGAAGCACAAATGGCACTAAAAATTTGCCCTCAGAAAACAAAATATTTCTTGGCTCACTAACTTCATAGTTAAATAAAATATCAAGTTCATAGCGTTTACAACTTTTGAAGTGATGAAAATTCTCCATACATGTTGAATTCATTGTCATATAAATTTCTGTGTATTTTTTTCTGTGGCGAGGGCAATACTGCTGTCAAAGCAAATTTCCACTTGTGCTTACACCAGTCAAACGTATAGTAATAATTACATTATAGCATCAAATTTTAAAACATAGACAAAATATAAATCTAAGCTTCAAATTGTATGAAAGGACAAAAATAACTCTTTTTTGCCCCAAAATTGTTGGTTTTCAAATGCATGCAACCCTATGCTGATTTTATTTTCTCTTTTAACTCTCATTGGGTACTAGTTTCTGCTTATTCAGATCAATTCCATGGGCAGACGTTGCCACTGTCATATGCATTAGTTCTTGCTAAGATAGCAAGATGTAAAAAACCTGTGTTGGCAAAATTAATACTAGATTCTTCAAGCCTTGCATAAGATTCATGATGGTAATTTAATGAATTCCAGGTGATAGTGACCTGTGCAACTAACAAAAAAAAAGTGCCACCATAAAATCAAACTTTATAACTTAAATGTGCAGTGGTTACATCATATTATATTTTAGGAGTTGGTTGGATTTAAGCTTCGTGTTTGTGCTGTCAATGAAGCAGCAACAATTAAATCAAGTTAGCGATTATTCTTAAAATCTAACAATAAGGCGTTAGGGCTGAGACAGTCTCTTAAAAATTCAGCCCAGTCATGTGCTGTGAAATCTCATGTTACTTTGTCTAAACATGACAATAGCAACAAAGATTCATGAAAATGAAAAGTGGAGTATCCTGATAGTAAACATGATTTAAATTTAATAACATCTGGAATTGATGGCACAAATTTTACTGATCATTTATCTTTATTCCAAAAGTAAATGTACTGCTAGATTGAACTGGAGTCTGTGCATAACCAAGCAGTTCCATGAAAGCAGGGTTTGCTTTTGTTTTCATATACCATTCGAATGCTTGTAGGCATTCATCAGTAAATGGAATACTCAGAATGTTAGTACCTGGCTTTTGTCTTTTTTTTTAATCAAATGGTTGTGTCCAGTTGGATCTCATAATGTTATTGATTCTAAGTTTTGGTTGTTTCCTCTTTGTACAGTTGACTTTATGAGAATTTCTAGATATTACTCAACATGTCTTATTTATCAAGATATGGTTTTGTTTGCCATGGACATTTGGAAGTCTACAAATGCTTTCCATCACCAAAAATACATTGGAAATTAACAAGTGGCTCTCGTTTGATTTTCCACTGCAATACAAATTTCAAATCATTGCGAACCAACAGTTTTTGCAAGTGATAGGTCTATCTTCCATTATATGTACCTAAGTTTACTTATAATCAAGCATCTGACCCATTGGTCCTGGCCTTTACTACCACTACTGTTGTTTCTCAAGAAACTGAATCTTTATTCCTCCAACTATATTCAACTTTCATTCATAATTGCTTCATATTTCCTTTTTCTTTACTACCAAGGATTTTGAAATCTGCTAATGTGATATATTCTTAATTTTACTGTGGACAGAATCTTCATTTCCACTCCGATCCCATCTTTGAAAGTGTCAAAACAAGTTGAACATCATTTCTCTCTTTTTACAGTTTTTGATAATGGTGGAAGATTCGAGGCAACAAAACAGTGTTTGCTTACTGACAGAAATGGTTTTAAATGTGCATATTTTGTGGAACGTGCATGGACAATGGAGTGTAACTTAAAGCCTAAAACCCGACAAAAGCGTGCCATGAATAGACAGTCAAACACTGATCAAAGTCATGGCTAAATGGAATTCATTTCTTAATTATGAGACATCTTGATTGGCACATAAATCTCACCCATGTCCATTGGTGCCTTAAGAACCCTATCACATATGCTTTCAAGCCTGGCTTTTTCTGGCCTTTACTACCATAACTGTTGTTTTAATTCTAATGGTCCATTATAAGACTCTTATAAAGAGGCTAGATAAATTGAACAACTCCTCTGAAAGAAAATGATAAAGTGAGGCATATGTAAACGTTTGTGAAATTTTAGTGCCAACATTGTGCAATGCATGGTCCTTTATCTTGAAGGCAACATTTTTTTAAGTTGAAAACCAATCACCTGTCTACTGCATGGGAAAATTATATTTCACTTCAAGATTTTTTTTTTTTATTTTTATTTTTAAGCTATCTTGTTAATAATTAAAAAGCTGGATGCTGATACAAATAATTTGTAAGAAAATGTTTGATGAGATTGAGAATGGAATTCAAGAACTGAATTAGTCTCCATCAACCATGGAGTGAAACAACAGGCTAATGACACTGATAGGGCATTTTGTTATACACATTCTTGGTAGTTCAGCTGCAAGTGCAATTCTTCCAGTCGCATTCATTTTTCTTTTTTGTTTTTAGTCATGAAGATGATTGCAGAGATATATGTTTCATATCCCAAGAGACATTTAACATGACTCGCCTTTGTTTTTTAAAAGGGGAAGGGAGATTCAGACCTGTTGCTTTGATTGGGGTTTGATGGAAATTTTGTCTTCTGATCATATGGATAGGGCTAGATCTCATTTTATGATTGATTTTACATGGAAAAAAAAACTTGATTACTTTACCAACTGGATATGGCCTAAACAGTTTATGCCTGGCACACTAGTCCATAAAAATCGGAGATTCCTTTTCTGAATTTAGGTTATTTACACACACAAGCAAGAAAATTTTAGAAAAATCCATCCTTTGTAATTTAACTTATAGAATATGCCTGCTACTAAACAGTTTATGCCTGGCACACTAGTCCATAATAATCGGAGATTCCTTTTCTGAATTTACACTCACAAGCAAGAAAATTTTAGAAAAATCCATCCTTTGTAATTTTACTTACAGAATATGCCTGCTACTGATAGCAATGAAATTCTCTATACAGGAATCTGACAACTAGAAAGCAACTTCATTTAGAGTGAAGAAATTTTTGTTTTTTTCTTCTCTATAGTGTTGTTAAATTCGACAGAGGGAATAGAATTGGATTCTCTAAATTTAAAAGCCAATACTGCTGAGGATAGCATCAAACAGCTTATCTCCTGCTTCTAGTTCTATATTCTCACTGTCTGGTTATTCTTCGAAGCAAAGCTAACCTTTGTTGCTAGAAGAGGAAACTCTTTTCTTTGCATTCTTGCAATGCTGGCAATATCAAATTTGTAGATCAGAGGCTAGCAAAAGTCTGCTGTGAGGGTCAAGTCATTCGGTGAGCCATGTAGTTTTTGGTTGAGGTGGATATCCCTTGGCCAGAGTCAAAAGATTATTCACAACTGCAGTAAGAGCTCTGTTTGAATTCCAGCTCTGTATTGGCCAATTTTTATAAATTTTGTGAATATACGCTTCCCTAGTGAGTTGTAGCCTGTTTGTAATCTGAAGATTGGGTTTTGGTTATGTCTTTCAGTTGTCTGGATGAGTCTCTGTTGGTTTGAGTGTTAGCCTCAAGTGACATTTCAGTGTGTATTTGCTTCATTGAAATAGGAAATGCAACACCCTTGTCTTTACTGCAACCAGGCTGAAGATTTTGCATGTAGTACTAGTAGGAAACGCGGAAAAGGCTAAGATAAAAAAGGAAATCCTAAAAAAAAAATGTCACCTATCATCGCCCTAAGCAGTTCAAAAAATAATCATTTCAGTTCAAACTTTTGATCTATTCCCGTGGAATTCAAATTTTCAAGGTGATCTCCTTGAAGCACTAAAGCTTATTCATAGTCCACTTATCTATTGCATTTTCTTTAGAATAAAGTAGCAGTAGCTCACAATGTTTCAGAAATATAAGGTCTATTGAAAAGAGTGTTAGCAAGTCTGACAGGTTAAATTTACTGTATTTCTTACTTCCCTAACAAAATAAGGTCATACTTTTTTTTCCACTTTTGTGCTATCTTTAAGAAAAAAAAGTGCCTCTTCCATTGGATCATCACTATAAGTCACTTTAAATTTCTGAAGATAATAGAATGATGTTACAATCCATTACAGACTCAGAGATGCCAGTTTTCCTATTTTAACAGGATCTCCGACTTTTTGCCTTATTTTTATTACTTAAAAGTCAATTATACTTTAAATACAGCTTTGAGAAAACTGTATTACTATACAAGTTTCCTGCTTTTTTGTCAGAGGCCACTGGCATCCCTGCTGAGACTTATTGTTAAATCGCATTTGCAGTGTTAGAATAATACCAAAATCTTAAACCATGAAATAACACTGAAGTAAGATGAAGTCTAAGATCACCCAGTTAGAGTTGGATGGAAGAGCAATGAGATACAAACGTTAATCTGCACTCAAAAAAGCTGATATTTTTCCAGGATTAAGTTGCTGCAAAGAGACATGAGCTATGCTGGCTTAAAAAAAAATTTTGGTCCTTTATTTTTATATCTGTAATAGAATTAAATTCATTATGCACTGCAGTTCAAAACTTTATTATGAGGCTTAAATTGAAATATTGGCCATCTAATGATAACATATTAGCATGCATTTTTCTGCATTGCTATGAATGTTTACATAGTGTTCTTAGGATACAAAGAATTTTGATCAAAGGCTGAATGGGATGCAGCTCAAATTGTCCTTAATTGATACCAAAAGGTTGCAATGAGTTATTATTTCAAAATTTGATTGCCATTGTTAGAATGAGCTTAAATTGGACGAAATGCAGTGCAAATTTGAAAAGTCAAATCTCTCATGCTTCATAGTCAAAGGCACTTGGGTTTTTTTTTCCCCTCTTCTTTGGATAATTATCAAAATTGAACTTAAAATGGATTCTCAACTTGAAATGAAATCGTTTCCAGGTCAGTTCCACCAACTGGTAAAGATTGTGTTTCCGTGATGATGCTAGGTGTAATAATACTCTGAAAGAATGTTATAGACAGCTTTAGTATAAGCATTAAGAAAAAGGCATGGATAAGAGTAGGAAAATCCTGATATATGTTTTAACAGGTTCTTCATTGTTGTAGTGCTAATGTTTATAAGAACTTATTCTTTCATTGGATATCTTATGTCATAGCATGATTTGGAGTCTTCAATACCGGTATTTTGAGGTTTGATGCTATTAGTACTACCCTTCATGTTAGAGTAAAAAGGGCACAGAGGAAGTAAAAAGTCCTCAAAAAATCAAAAAGCCAATTTGTATCAACACATGGTCACCAAACAACACAATCGAGAGATTGAAGGATATAGAGGAAATGAAAAGTCCCCCCAAAAGAACAAAAAGCCAATTTGTACCAGCACATGGCAATCACACTACTACTTTTTTTATCACTTGTGTGTAAGAAACGCAATCGAGAGATAGAAAGGTGTCATGGCTTGTAAATGAATCATTTTTTTTGTGGACTAGAGGCTCCCCTACTATTACTATGCAAAATTGGTCGCTCAGATAATATTTGGGTGTGATCCAATTTTTCCCTGTAGTTAACTGCTGAATCCAAGAGAGGACTTCTAAGAATTGTAGTCTGTTGGGTAAAATTCTGAAAGGTACATGTATCATTGTATGCATGTCTTGTAAAATAATGCAGCTTTCTCCTAATCACTTATTTCATTGTAATAGTCTTCTTGAGGATACAGTTGTTTTTTTCTCCTAAATTTTTTGGTTGAATGCCCTTTGGCTAGTATAGAATTAGAGGTATGAGAATAAGTATTCAGTATTCATCCTTGATACAAATAGGCCTATTTATGAAATGCACCATCTGATTGTCAGCACATGCACAACTCTTGTGATTTTCTAGGTTGATGAGAAGACGAGAGCAGCATTGTATAAGCTAAGGCAGACTTGGGTTGACATCTTACCAAACAAACAGCTCTATCTTCTCGATAGAAAAGTTCAGCTAATTGATCAAGCTTGGCCTGTCACTGCAAAAGCACCAGAAAGAGGAATCCATGTAAATCCTAAATTTTTGAAGGTAATTAATTTTAATGTTATATGTTACCTTCCTTTCCTTTGTATCATAATTTTTTAAAATCATGTGCATTCTGTGCAGGAGGGCAACTATGACTTGGTTGAAACAGCTAACAAAAAGTTAAAGATGACTCATCCTTTGCAAAAACAATGACATTGCTCTTTTTTTTTAAATTTCATGTGCCTTTATGACTGGAAACCAAACATGGAAAGTAATATATTTGATGCGTGCATTATTTGCCACTTTCTCTTCATAATTGAACTGCCAAAATATGAAAAGCTTGGATGTGAGACGTAAAAAAAAGTTAATACAGTCAAACACTATCGTAATGTTGAATCAACATTGATTTTGATATGTCTGCAGTAAAAATTTTTCCCTTTGCAAAAATAAAAATCAGACTACTGGAGTTTCT
>BLXT01008339.1:918368-933206 GCA_019648995.1 Plakobranchus ocellatus
TTTTTTTTTGCCTACATGGGCTCTCCATTACAAGATAAAATTACTTTCTTTTTTTACTAACTACTTTTTAACTTGCTTAGGAAAAAAACTTGAAATTTATCTCATCATGCAATGTTGATATCTTAAAAACTACCATTTTTTGATAAACCAGTTTTTCCAGAATTGAAATGATTAAAATTTGAATACTTTTTCCTTGTGTCGCAAAATTAATTTGCAATTTGCATCTTGTTTTTTGAGGTTTTTTTTGTCTGGTTTGTACTCAATATTTTTTTTTTTAAATGTACCAGGCATGCAGACTTTTTTTTCTACACATATTTAAATCAAGCTTGAATAATATAATGCAAGAAACAAACTTTTTCTTAGCAATCGGTTTTTCATGTTTCAAAATCTTTTTTTTTTAGCTGGAAATGTCACAACGTCAAGGGATTCGTGGAAGAAATCTTATTGACCGTGAGCCTCCTTCAATGATAAAGCTTCCTCCAGCAAATAGCTCAATTGTCCCTCCTGTGAATCGCGACCCTCGTCTAAATAGAGATCCTAGATTAAACAGAGACCCACGCCTCCAAAAGCAGATGGAGAGGCAACAGTCTGAACAGAAAGAGCTAGAGGAGAAAAAGAAGTTTGAATCAGTTACAGAAACAGTGGCTGTAAGCACTCAAAAAGCAAGTGCTGAGCATCACTCTCCAACCAGTTCCGCAACTTCGCCACGGATGGATCTAGCGTCCCTTCTGAATTCACTTAACAATGCAGCTGCCAAGGTTGCGGAAGCACAAAAGAAAAGTAGCATTCCTGCGGATGATGTGCGAATCGCCAGTGCAAAGGAAGATTCCCCCAAACCAGGAAAAGAGCAACCCATCATAAAAAAATCTGAATCAGGAGATGCTTCAAAAGATTTTAAGTCTAATAAGACAATAGCCTTGAAAGAGTCTCCTTTAAAAAGTAAAGAGAGAGACACAGACATGAAGTCAAATATACCTAAAAAAGACAAGGAATATCAAGGCTCAAAAGACAAACTTAAAACTGGTATGAAAGATATTGAAAGAAAAGATGGAAGAGATGTAAAAGATAAAATCAAAAGAAGCAGTAAAGATTTGGAGAAAAGAGATAAAAGATTCAACAGGGAGAGAGATGGTAAAAAAGATGTAGCCAAAGATGATATAGGGAGCAAAGAAAAGGACTTTAAAGAAGATAGAGTAGAAGGTAGACGGTCCAGCAGAGAAGATGGGGTAGAAGGCAGAAGATCTAGCAGAGAAAATGTGGTTAAAGAGAGAAAATACAGCAAAGATCATGACATGAAGGAGGAGATCTTCAAAGATAAAAGAAGTGGTAGAGACAGACACTTTGATTCAGAGTCAAGTCACCATAGTCCTAAAAGGCTATTTGATAGATCCCCTCCATCAGAGCATAGGCGTAACATTTCCAGAGATTCATTTACAAGTAGAGGGAGAGGCCGCCACAAGGTTAGGACTGCAGAATCAAACATGAAATCTGATGGCAAAATTGACCAATTTGGTCGCCTGATACATAGCAACAGGCCTAGCATTTCACCAAGGGATAGGTCTCCTCTATCAAAGGAAGCGGATAAAGCATTGGTTGATAACAAGGTACACGTAGAAGAAATAAAAGAAGAGCATGGTTCAGCTGAAGATTCTGAATCGATTATACAAGAGGTCCTTATGGAAGCAGATGAAAAAATGCAGAGTGTGGAGCCAGTGAAAGAGGAGATGTCGGTGAAAGATGAAGATGCAACAGGTGATACGTTGCAAAGTTCAGATGTAGAACTGAAAATAGTTAAAGATGAACCAGTTGCAGACTCTGACTTAATAAAAGAGCAGGTAAAATCTGAATTGGACTCGGAGCAAGTGCAAGGGGTGAATGTCGAGAAACAAGATTCGCCACAGGACCCTAAGAAGGACGATGCAAATGATATCTCAGAAGAATGTGAAGATGTTGATATGAGAATCAAACCTGATAGCTTGAGAAAAAGTGTTGAGGAAATGGATGAGAAAAAACATTTAGAAAAAGCAGCAGAGAAAGAGGATAATGAGGGAAAATCAAAGGACTTAAAAAGGAAAGGAAGTGAAACTGAGGTCACAATCCCTGAAGTCAGACCATTTAAAATACCTAAACTTGCCTCTAAGAAAACAGAGGAAACTAGGGGAGATGGCACAGACATAAGGTAATTTTCTCTCAGCTTATTTTTCTAAATTGCACATTTTGTGTAACCATAATCACTGGTAATGAAAGCCAAATATTGCCTGTTAATTTTATTGGTGGGTTATATCTCTTGTGCATGAGAACTTTTAACTATCAGAATGAACAGAAGACTTATGTTTTGTAGTATTTAAGGCAGCTGATATATGCCATTTAGTGCATACTAGAATTAGTTTGTTGTATTGGAACTAAAAAATCTTCTTGAAATTGTGTTTTGCCTAGCTGGGGGAGAAAGAAAGTAAAGTTTAGTATTTTTCATACTGTTTCAATAGTTTTTTTTTCTTTTTTTTTAATTATATTTTGGATTTCCAATTGTAAATTTTTTTCTAAGACCTATTAATTGTATTTATATTTTAGTAATCTATTTGGTGCGGAGGATGTCGACTATCGTCAGCAAGTGGTCCCAAAACTTCCCACAGCTCCTGGAGGAAGCCAACGTCAGGGTCTTATGTCACCACCAGTTTACACAATGAAGAGTCCTCTGCAGCGCCGTTGGAGTCAATTTAAAGAGAGCCATCCTGATGACTTTGCCCAGGATGTTGAAAGGAGACGCCTCAGAGATGCTCAGATGGAATCTCTAGCCTCAGATGCACAGGATATTGACCTGAGAACTCCACCTGTAGCAAACCGGCCACCCTTGGATCCTGTTCCTATCCCTAAAGTAAGCCTTGCAAAAATCGGGGCATAAGAGCAAAGATGTTGTTGACATTACAAAAAAGTAAATTGACAAAAAAATCTCTTCATCACATACTGTGGAACACTTTTAAAGCAAGAGTCTGAAGCCTAAAGATATCATTTTGTTTGGGCCAGGGTAATTTGAGAACTTAAAATGATTTTCATTTTGGCTTAAACAGTATTTTGACTGTATTATAATCAATGTAAATGCTTTTTTTTGTTTTGTTTTTGGGATATGTTTAAAATCTCTCAAAATCATATAAGCAGTAAGAGAAAAGAATCTCTTAAAATCATTGAAAAGTTAGGGATAGAATTTCTTAAAATCATGGAAGCAGTTCATGATAGAATCTCTTAAAATCATAGAAGCAGTTAGAGATAAAAATCTCTTAAAATCATGGAAAAGTTAGAGATAGAATTTCTTAAGATCTTGGAAGCAGTTCAAGATAAGAATCTCTTATGATTATGGAAGCAGAGATAAAAATCCCTTAAAATCATGGAAGCAATCAGAGATAAAAATCTCTTATAACCATGGAAGCAGTTAGGGATAAGAATCTCTTATAAATATGGAAGCAGTTGACATAAAACTAAGACATGTTAATCTAAAATTCACTCAGCAATTTCTAAGGTCAAATCATTCTTTTTATGTCATTTAAATCTGGCGATTTCTTGTTTTGTCTTTTAATTTTCTTTTAGATTTTTAACAATTTTATAACCTATTTGTTAAGCAAATTTAATGAAAAAGATAGTTTTCATCCTACATCGAACTGCAGTTTCCAAACACCACTTCCTATTACATACTTGTAAATTTGTCGGCAAATGTTAGAATTCCGGCAATGAACCAAATTCAATTTCTTGCTCAATTATCTTTATTTTTGTAATAAATACTTCCCCTCCAATCTGTGGAAAAGATATTTTGAGGCCAGGATAGGCAATAGTTTGCCTTTTAAAAAACACTAAAATTCAAAGACAGAAAGGGGGAGGGGGGGTGGGGGCACAGCAGGCAATTTTTTTTTTTAAGCCACATGCAGGTCTGAATATTAGCATGAGTTTAGTTATTACCAATCATTGCACCTTTAGTAAGAAGACCTCTGATATGTCAATTCTTGTGGAGGAAATTTTAAACATCATTAATTCTAAGAAGACAATTGTATGGCTGCCAATATTCTGATGGCATCATAGTATAATCAGATATCTGTCTTCAACTTTAACGGATAGTGAGAAATGCAGTTGTTTTGACTGCCATGGTGATCCTTGAGATCAATGTACCTTTATACCAACTCAATAATCATCTCAATGCTGTCTTTTGTAAGGTCATAGAGTAAGTCTTTCAAGGAGCTTTAAACTCAAAATTGACAGGTAGGCTACCTGCACAAGATTGCTAGTTGTTATTCATGTATGCTCTGTTATGGGCATTGTCTGATGAGACAACAAAACACTTTTGTAGGAATTATTTCTAGAAATAACTTTACCTGAAAAATTTTGTCACTGTTTTAGTATTCTTTAAATTTTTTCTTAAGAAATAAACCCCATTCATAATTTTAAAGATGTTGCTCTTCTTTTTTCTTTTAGGATTTGTCGCCCGAGAACCAAGAACAGATATTACGAAAAGCAGAGAGAGAATTTCAGGAAGGACGCATCTCTCACAAAGAGCATCAAGAAATAGTTAGACAGCTAGGACAGGTTTATGAGAGTCAAAGAAAGGGTTTTGTGAGAGATGAATACCCAGTTCGGTCTTTGGATATGAGAGACCCTAGATTAAGAGGTATTAAAGAACCAAGAGGTATACCTTATGGGGCACAGAAGGATGCTCAAGGACCATACAAAAATAGCTTTGATGAGGGAAGGAATGTGCGAAATCCACCAATTCTGCCAGATCCAATTTTATCGGCCGAGAAAGCTGAAGTGCTAGATCAAAGATCCCCAAAGTATGGCCTGCACGATAGGGGGGATGACTTTTATCCAGAAAGTCCTCGAGAAACATTTGATAGGAGGGGACCACCCAGATCAGGCTACAGAACGAATCAGCCTTTCCGCCTTGGTGGAAATGAACAAGGTGACTCACCCAGAGACTTTGAGCATCCACCTCATAGATTTAGGGATTTTCCCCCTGGTCATGAACGGGTTATGGCTGATCATGATGACAGATCTCCTAGAAGCTTTGATGCAAGAGGCCCACCTCATCGCAGCCCTAATTATGACATAAGTCATCCTAGCAGGGTTGATGAAGAGCGACACAGGGATTTCAGCCATGTGCCATATGAGGAGTTTGCAGAGGGCCCACCTGGCAAAGGTTTACCACCACCTCATCATGATCCCTCAGGAAGAATTTTACCTCCACCTAATCACGAGCCAACTGGCAGAGTTTTACCGCCACCTCATCGTGAGCCATCAGGCCGAATTATACCACCACCACATGATATGTTGGAACACAAAGGTCATGGACGAGTCACACCTCCAGGGGTTGCACCTTTTAGAGGACCTAATGATGAAGCACAAGATTTGCCACATCACAGACCTTATGCACCAACTGGACCCAATCTCCCAGGTCATCCAGGAGGTATGAGAAATCCCCAGCAGTTACATGAAGGCAATCACAATGTGCCAACTCCTTTTGGCATGGGCCTACTCCCACAAGAAGAGAGACACATCTCTGATCCTATGACAGATCCCCGCTGGGCTCCAATGAAAGGTCTTCTCGACAATAATGGAACTGAAGAGCTGGTTATAGATGGAAAACCATTTGAGCTTAGAATGGGCACTTCACGGAAGCTAAGAATCCATGGCAGAATTATGGATGTTTCCGTTGATTTAAGGGAGAGAGGCATTCGTATCAACAATCAGCTTGTCTACAAACTTGGTGAGCCAATCAAGGAGGTACCAGCTGCAGACAGAACTGTGAGATTGTACTACCATGGCCTACCCAAACCCATATGGTTGGATGGACAACAGCATGAAATGCGGTTAGATGCTCCACCAAGAAATGTGATTGTGGATGGTGTCCGCAGAGGATTTCAAATAGATGGCAGAGATATGATGATTTTGGTTGACAGGCTTGAAAAGGGCAGTTATGGTGGTCCTCCTAGAAAAATCAGAATAGGAGGAATAGATCATGAGATTGCCTTCCAAGCACCGCCACGGCGTATATTGATAGATGGGAATTCCTGTGAGCTGAAATTAGACACAAAGATTCCATATGTAATCATCAAAGGTAAACCTCATGGTATTCGCTTTGACGGCGAACCAAGGACTGTGTTCATCAACGAGCAACCTTTCATCATTCCTGTGGACAGAGCTGAGAGGATCAAAATCGGTCCAAGACCCACATATATTGCACTTGGTGGGCCTGCTCATGAGATCATTATTGATGGTAAATGGTTTGAGGTCAAATTTGACAATGTCCCTAAAGATATACATTTAGGCAATCGTCATTTTATGATAAGAATTCCAGGACCATTACCACAGGTAAAAATTTTACAAGAACTACCCCTCAATGTCGATGATTCACAGCTCATGATGGCCAGCAGGATGCACCCACTTCCAAAGCAGTCACCTCAACATTTTGTTGGCCACACAGGTCCGTCCCAACCTGTAGGTCCTTCTCCTGCTCATGGTCCACCTGCCCCTCGCATGCCTCATGGTATTAGACCTCCAGGTGCACCTCATGATTTGAGACCCCCTAACATGGCTGAAAATGTGAGACCCCCTAACATGGCTGAAAATGTGAGACCCCCTATCATGGCTGAAAATGTGAGACCCCCTATTATGCCTGAAAATATGAGACCCCCAGGGCTACCCATTGAGAAACAAGGTCCCAACCACCCTCCTCCCCCAGAACAATTTGAAGGTCCTCGCCTTCCTAGTCATAGTGCCGCCCCAGCCCCAGTCCCATCCTCATTGCCCTCAGTGGCAACATCTGATGATGCTACCATAATAACACCACCTTCTGCTTCAAGCAACCAGCCACCACCACCACCAGAGGCACTCGCCTCAGGAGGGCCTATAGCTCCAGTTGCCCCTGGACAGATGGTGTCAAGACCCCCTGCATCTATAAACCTGCCTAGCAATGGCATGCAAGGTCTGGCAACAAGCATACCTGGTCCAGTCCACAATAGAGCATTGGGCCCCATTGGTCCTCACAGGTTGGGTCAAATTGGGCCAGTGGCTTTTAGACCTGCCGGAGATAGAATGATGGGAGCAAGGCCTGACCTCTTCCGCCTGGGGCAGCCAGGATTCCTTTTGCCTGGTTCACAACCTGTCATGACTCAGCCCCCTCAGATGTTGATACAGTCAGGCCCAATGAGACAGCCTAATCAGCCACCTATGGGCTTCCAAAGACAAGGGATTATAGGCATGAGACAGCCTAACAACCCACCAGTCAATGTTCTTGCCCAGGGAATTCTTAGCCGTGAGTTTCTATTGAGCCAATATCATTTTAAAATGGATAATAACTATATCATAGAATGTATGTTGAACTGCTATCATTGATAATTAATGATGTAGATCCTACACTCTATATAATTAAAGTATTTCTTGTTCAATTTAATTCAGTTGCTCTCTATTCACATGCTTCAAATTATCATTAACAAATCTGATAGCTAAAATTATGTTTTTCTGTACCAGTCCCTAAACCAGTGATCATTTGATAGTAATTTTTTTTTTATTGCTAATTTTCAGAGGTGGCCAATAATATGATGAACATAAACAACATGGGGAGCATCCCGGACCTGGCTGCTGGCCTTAGGGCTCTGTCTCAGCTAGGCCCTGTTTTACCACTGCCCCAACAGCAGCAGCAGCAACAAATTCCACCGCCCCCTAGTGATGATCATGGGCCAGCTATGATTACTGGCATGCAAGGGGTAGTTTACTCCGGTCTACCGGTAAGAGTCATTTGTGCTCAGAGGCTAAATGCTTTGAAACAAGGTGTTGAATTGGATAGTTTGGAGAAAATGGCTGATATTATCTTTTTTTCTTTCTCTGAAAGGCTTTTTTCAAGGGGTTCAGTTTTTATCACAATGGGTTCTCAGATTTGTACATATCAATGGTTTAAAATCTTCAAAATGCAACTTCCGGCTTGCCTCAAGATGTAAATTTGATTTTTAAAAGCGAAACAATATATAAATATACTTGGGGTTCTTTACAGAAAATCTGTAAACATTATGTGTGTACATTGTTACATTGCACTGCTTTTAGATTGAATATTCTGTAGTAATAGCAAACGTCTTATTTTTACATGATTATACTCTTTTATGTAGGCATTAGGAAAACTCGTATATTATTGGTTACCAATTTTTTTTTTCTGTCTATTTAGAAAACCACCTCTTCAGACCAATCCAAACCTAATGCATCTGCTGTGGAAGCCTCGTCTCTCGGAACAAATTCAACCACAAACCCAACAGGTACGTTCTTATTAATTTTGCTTACCTGCCATGATTATTCAGCTAAGCATGCCTTCTTTGCTTCAAAAAAAAAAAAAAAAACCCATGGAAAAATAGGTTTAGTGCTTCCCAGTATCACCAACCATGAAATTGAACCTTTCCAGAAATTAGGATGTGAAAAATTTATGATTTTGACAACTTCATCACACTATACATGCTCTAGCTCCAAAACATCTTAGTGGTATCAAGTATCACTACACATTTGTAAAGTTTTGATCACACAGTCTTTTTTTTTAAGATAGCCTGACAAAAAAATATATACATACCTGTTGAGAAGTCAAGAGATCTACAATTCAGTTGAGTAGTGTCAGTACAATATGAAAAGTTTTGTGGATGAATCTACCATGGGACAAAAGGTTAATAATGATTTCTGGATAGCATAAAGTATATAATTCCGCAAGTCTCTCCCAAAGTTATCATAGAATCTGAATGCAAAGAGGTCAAAATTGTGACATTATTTTTTGTTGTGTGCACATTTCCTGCTGCTTATGGTGGTGTCAATACACATAAAAATCTACAGCTGGTTTAGCCCAATTACAACATAGACTGAAAGTTCTAATAATGAAAATAGAGTATGACTTCAGTTAACATTGGCTCTACTTCTTGTCATGTAGTGTTGGCCTCCTCCGCATCAAGTAGTTTGTCAGTTGTTCCAGCCAGTGAAACCCCATCAGTGCCATCCACTACAGAGCAGAGTGAGGCCGCACCTGCCGCAAAGACCCTACCAATTGATGTGAACAGTTTGTTAAACAATCTGCTCAAGATAGGGCTGATCAAGGAGCCTGCTAAGTTAGAGACATCTACTGCAAGCTCTGAAGCATCTACATCTTCAAGTGATCAAGAGAGGAAGGTCCCAGTGGAAGCAAAACCTGATAAAAAGCAGGTAGGTGTTTCATTGTTGATAATTGCAGAATAGGGAGCAGTCAAAAAGCTCCGTTTATATATAAGGGGAATGAGTAGATATTCAAGGCGTTGTAAGTAAATGGGGCACAAGTCACATTTGGACGTATTGAGGTATGAGTGGGATGTATAAGCTTATTATTTATACTGTGATGAAGAAAAGCCCTTACATTTCTAGAGTAAAAGGTGAGTTGAAGATTGAACTTTTGCTACCTTTTTGAATCATTAGAAATAAATAAAAGGTCCTAGTGCAAAAATGACCACAACAACTTTTGTTTGATTTATACTGGTTCCCTCACAAATGTTGAATGTCTAATTTGATTTGTATTGTGGGACTTAATCTAAATGAAAATTGAATAACTGCTTTTTACTTCTCACATACAAGATAAGTTACATTTTGATTTTTTGAGTCAATGGGATCGTGCAAAAAGCAGCACTTCTGTAGCTTATAGACTCAGGTTAGTTTGAGGATGTACGTTTCAAGATTGTTTCGTTTGCTCTGAGTTACTCAGTCTGGTAGGTACAATTTCCTTGACAGCTCTTCATTTTGATTTGTTTTGCCCAGTAGATTGATATGTCTTGCTTTTGTCCTTCTACAGCTCAAACCAGTTCTGCCTGACTTCAGCACCTTCCAACTGGACATTCTCAGAATGTAAGTTCTTTCAGCAACAAAACTTTTTTAGAAAGTTTAAGTCAAGTTTTTTTTTATAACATTTTTACTTAATCTTATATGATTTGAGAATACAATTTAAGTTCATTTCATTTTTATTATCAACCTTCCTTTTGCAGTCACTGTAGATCTACTGCATTCATGTTAAAATTAACTTACTCGCACAGCGTAGCTTGACTACTGTATTTCTATGACCTCGACCTAGACCCTCGCAGTAGAAAAATTCCATGTGATCATGGTTAGTGAGGTGTTGAAACATGAATGGCCAAGTTCAGAATAGCATCACTGATATTCTTTCATATTTGTAGTCTCTACAAGACTCAGGAAATAAGTTGTAGATCAACAAAGGTAAACATATGCATGTGTTCACACCCTTCTTTGAGGAAAGACTGAAAGCCGATTGCCTTAGTTCTGCTATTGTGCTAGGTATACATGTATAATATCAGGCCTAATGAGTATACTTTCAACCTTATTGCTAAGGAATTGCTTTCAAGCATAAAATTATTCAACGATAGGGTTGGATGTGAGCATGTTCACATCCTTGGCATGTTGTGAGGCGTGTTAGCAGCGGGCCTGCTTCCTCTTGTTTAGTATCATCAGTGTGTAGCTTTACTATGTTAAATGATTTTAATATTATTGGTATATTGTGCCTTTGCTTAGGTCTATAGAATGCCTTAGTGCAATATTATTAGTAAACTAAAGGGTTTTTACAACATCATTACCTGGAGGCAAGTAGGGCCATCTGGCATTCTGTGTAGATCATCATGCAATGCTTACAGGCTTGCTTGACTCTCTGTTAATTATTTCTGAATTCCTCTCTTATTTCCATTTTCCCCCTTCCCCCTCCCTTTTGTGTCTGTCGATGTCTTTTTCTCTCTCTCTTTCTCCATCCCTCCATCTGCTGCTCACTATTTCTTGTAAATAAACAATTACTTGTTCATAACATTTTGTTTATATATATGTATAACAATCACTTGCCTTTCTGTGTAGGCCCAACAAGGCAGTGGTGGACCAACTCCATGAAGGAATGCAGTGCCACACGTGTGCCACACGGTTTGTAGTAGAGGATCATGAAAAATACCGAGCCCATCTTGATTGGCACTTCCGGCAAAATAAACTCGAGCAGGAAATGGTCAAGGTGGCCAAAAATAGAAAGTGGTTCTACTCCATTCCAGTAAGTGTTTATGGTCAAGCCTATCTTGATATGATTATTGCACCTATATGATTGTTATACCTGTTTCAAATTTTAAGGACTGACTTATTTTTTTGTTTTGTTTTTTTTTTTTGTTTTTTAATTTTACAATTGGGTTGATACCATTAAAATTTTATATATTTATTATGTAGTATTTTCTTTGTGTGCCATTAAAAAGCATGTGTTACATGTTAAATGCTATTTTCAAGCCTTTTTTCAAATGAACACTTCAGAAATCTCTTAAAAGAGTAGTTTAGAGATTCTGAAATCTGTAATTATTTTAGAATAGAATCAAAGTGATATCTCTGTCATGGCAACAAGTAATAAGAAAGTCTGCTTTGTGAAGTTCTTTTTCTTTCTACTGTTTGTTTTGTAATCCCATGCAATCTTCATATACCTTATGCTGGCCCAAAAAGCTTGCCTCCAATGAAAGTAAGAATTTTTTTTATTTTGCTTTCTGCATTTTCAGGAGTGGATTCAGTATGAGGAGTTGGAGAACACAGAGGAAAAATGTAAGTAAATCTGATTCTTATGACTAGATCTGTATAATTTCTATTGATTTTAGCCTTCAGTTTTAGTTAATTGTGTAAAGTTACATTTGAGTATTACTTCACTAAATGGCAAGCTTGGAATTTTGCATAAAAGAAGACAATATGCTACAAAGTGTCAGACTTTGTGCCTGAAAGCAAAAACTTGCCAACAGGTCAAGGTGATCTGAAAGTTCTTGGAGCCAGTTCTCTTGAGTCTGGAGCAATTATCTTTTGTAAACCTGGCTTATGCTAGTTATTTTATACCAATATCTTGGTGCCTAATAACTCAAACCCCACATGAATTGTATCTATTTGTACCACAAGAAAAACACATTAGGAGAGTGAGAGCAGTTGTTTTCTTTCATTTTTTTTATCTGTTTCCATAGTAACTCTTTATATTTATTTGGTTATTTGATTGAAGTTTTTTCTGTGCACATATTTAAAAATTCCTTTTTGGCAGTGTTCTGAAAACTTAAAATTTTTGTCTATTCATATCCCCTCCCCCACACACACCATAAAAGACTTATTAATTCCTAGATTTTGTTAAAATTTGCTAACACAATTTTAAAAAAATGTGTGGAACAACAGACCAAATAAATACAAGTAGTGGTGTATTTTTCTTACCACTATATGTAAAAGAAAATTGGCAGCTTGTAATTGCTCTATCTGTACAAGGTCTGCTTCTCAAAAGAAGGGTTTGTATTACGTCAGATGCCTGTAGAAATGAACTCTTAGCTTCCACTTTTGTTTTTCATATTTTACTCTCGTCATGAGTGGACTGATGTTTAAGGAGTAAGTCATAAATTATTTTGCCAATAAAGTGAAGATTTGTCTCTTGATCTATAAGAGCTAAGAGCTAAATAATCAATCATATTAAGCATTATCCTCTTATTTTTTTGTTTGTGTGTTCTTTTTGCAGATGAAGAAAAATGAAATTATGTAGTCTTATTTCTTGTCATACTTTAATTTTGCCTTTTTTTTATGTTGTCAGCTCGAAGTGAAATTTTTGAACAGATGAAGTCAGCTGAGAGTGCTGCCACAGGTGTGGCGCAGTCCCTTACACTGCGTGCTTTGGAGGGCAAGGAAGTTATAAAGAATCCTGTAGCCTCTGGCATTGAGGGTGAAGATGTAAGTGGAATGTAGTTTGTATGCTTTTCATCTAACAGGAAACTGAGTGTAGCATCATCTTGAGGAAAGTAAAAAATGTTATCTGGCTGCTTTTTTTAGACTTATACTTTGTTTAATGCTATTTAAATGAAATATGAAAGGTAAAGGTAAGCCAAAACTCTTTTGTTTCCAAGGAAAAAAAATGGTTTGTTTTTTGTCAGACTTTGCTTTGCCATTTGCATTTTTCAACTGTTTTCACCAAGTTATTAATGTTGAGTTGTCACCACTTTTGATAGTATGCTTTTTCACGAAAAGCTTTTGAAAGATTTTCCTGTAATAAAAGCTGTTAACTTTCAGTCATCAATATCTTAACTTTTGGTTTGACTTATTCTTTAATTTGCAGATTTGTGCTACCTGTGGTGATCCATTTGACCAGATGTGGAATGAAGATACAGAAGAATGGATTTTGAAGAACACTATAAAAGTAGATGGAAAGGTGTGTGTCTTCAGCCTGTACTATATAAATATGTCAGTTGATACTTCATTTATTGACTGAACTTTTCCCTGGTTAATCATTGATGTTAACAATATTATTATAAATAAAAAGAACTAAGCTCCTTTCATTGATTATTATTTTTTTACATGCAGTTTTGTCAGATCTCACTCTCTCTCTTTCTCCTTTCGTTGTGTGACCCCTTCCCTCCTATGTATGTACAATGTCATTTTTTTTTTTTTTGTTGCTATGTGTATATGTGTATATAGTTACCTTTTATCTAACAACTCACAATATTGATGATGGATGTTTTGGTTTCTCTTCTGTTTCAGACGTATCATCCTGTTTGTTACGAGGATGCTCAAGAGGTAACAGTCTTTTGATGAACCTGACCTTTTTGTTTTGATAGTGTCAGCGTTGCAACATTTCACTTTTTTTTTTACATCTATAGATAACTATTAAGGCTGCTTTATTTGAAGTGCTGGATATGATAAAAATTGTAATTATTGACTCCGTTTCCATATGTATGGCGATCTTTGAACACTTGTAATTCTGTTTGGTGAATTCAGACCTACCAACATTGCGCTTTTGGCATAATTTTTTACGCCGACAGTGAAAAAATTACGCTTTATGCTCAGCACCAAGAAAATTATGCTGAGTGGGGCTAGGCCTGACGAATCTCCTGAATCTATCTTCCATTTCCTGCGATTTTATTTCTCTTTACATAATACAAAAAACGCGGTATCGATCAAAAGCTTGTCGCCATATTTTTGTGTGATAGTTGTAACGGTCAAGTAGGCCTGCATAGTTTTTATAGCCTTGAATCAGAGATCTGCCAAGTATCCCGCAATTAAAGAAAGATTATGTCCTGAAATACATGTATCATGAAAACCGCTTTGTGATCTCTATTTTTTTTCTCTTCTTTTAATGGATCTTGGTACCGCTGAGAATCACCAGTCAGTGTTGCATCCTGTCCCCACAGCTTATAACTCTAATGCCCAAGTCTGATCCAATGTTTGAAAAAAAAAAAAAAAAAAAAAACGTTTTTTATTCTGGCTCTGAACAGAGTATTAAAAAAAATACATTTAGTGTAATTATATCCTCCATTGATAGGCAAACAAGCAAGCTATGGTAGTGCATGTATTCGCACATCCAGTACAAGGCCTATTGTAGTAAGCCATGTCGGCAAAAGATCAAAGAAATCAAAGGTTGTTACCCAACCCTCTAGTCAGTCTTTGATTTGCTACCAGAGAAACTGGAGGTGCCGACTTTGCATGCTTTTTAGGATTATACAGATAAACAGTTATAGTGATACAAACTGTACTTTCCATAATACTAGCCAAGGTGCCTGGCTCTACTACTTTTAAAAATCCTTTTTTTTTTATAGGTCTATATACTGTTATGTTAAACAATGCATTAAAGTCTACCAACCTAGTTATTCTCTCTCTCTCTCCCCTATTCAATTTTATCGTGCTTATGCTATCATTCTCTTTTTAATATTAGTTATAAGCGTCGATAACTTTTCCGTGATATTTTCTTATGCAAGTCGCTGTGTCTTTCTTTCTCTCCCGTCTTCTTTCTCCTCCTGACTGCCTTTCTCTCTCTCCCTCTCTCTGATTGCC
>BLXT01008339.1:949783-962307 GCA_019648995.1 Plakobranchus ocellatus
GTCTGCACGTTCAACAGGGCACACCATAACAACATAAATAGAACAATGTCTGCACGGCCAACAGGAGGCACCATAATAATACAAATTTATGCACCTTATGAGCATTAAGGCTGCACTTACAATAGCAATACACAGTTTACATGGTTTTTATTACATAGAATAAAAAATTAATAATGTAGTTACAGATTCACAGAACAAAAATGAAAGACAAGAATTGACAATAATAAGATTTTTTTTCACACAAACGTTTTTCTTTTAATACGCAGTTCTTTCCAATAAAGAGAACTCCTTTCTCCTTATGGTTATTTTGGGATATGTAGAGAATCAAAACTGACTAGAAATAGAATCCTTCACATTGGTGGAATACTCAAATAGAGCTTGAGTGATGAAAACTAGACAGATTGAAAAGAGACCAAAGGCTTTAAGCAAAAATCTTGCAATATAAAATTAAAAATGTTTTATTCCACTGAATTTGATTTTCTTTTGAGCAAAACTAAAAAAAAAAAAAAACCAAACCAAACCAACTGACCAGCAGTTTTTGTGTAACAATAACATTGATGTTTGGATGTTTAACTGTGACTGCTACCTAACAATCAATACTTGATGGCTAATAACCAAAATAAAAATAACAAAAAGGTTCCTATTTTGAACCTGACAATGGCAAACATCATTATAACTCAGATACGATGTATGTACTTGTCTTGAGACCATTGCAAATTAAGTCAATGTCGCAGTATTTCCCAGCTCACCAGAACGGGTCTCTGAACTAACTGTGGTATCTTAATAAATGTGCAAGAAATCATATATATATTAAAAAAAATGGAGTTGGGGGGCGCGGAGAGGGTGTAAAAGACTCAGATAGTGGCATCATGATAAAAAATAAGCGACAGAACATATTATAGAGCTTTCACTGACATTATTTGTTTCTGCAGAAAAAGGGCTAGATATTGTGAAACAAGCAAAAATAGAAAAAGCATAGCATTTCCAAGCTACAAACCGTAGTAATTCATAGGAAAGCGGACTGGACATATGGATGCTTTGACCAGCAAAGCTAAGAGTGGTCATTCGCACAAAAGGTCTTCAACAAAAGAAAATCTGTGGCTTCTTCTCAATTTCATGCGATTTTCAGAACAAACAATCTGCACTCACTCAATACATGTATCATACATGAAATAATAAACAATTTGCACCCAATCAATACATGTATCATACATGAAATAAGAGATAAACAATTTGCACCTAATCCTAATCAATACATGTAGCATACATGAAATAAGAGATAAACAATCAAAAGGCATAAAGCATACTGACAAAACAAAGCGGAGTTAAGTGTTGATGCAATATTGCTAGAAATTTATACTGAAAACACCAAAAGACTTGAAATGATTCCTAGCCAATCAGATGTCATGCGATGAAAAAGCAGTTTTAAATTGCTTTCAAATGCTTTCTAAACAAATCTTAACACAATGTACAGAATCAAATTACAGCAGAGATTGGTCATTTGAAGGGACTGAGATAAAAGAAAAAAAAGGGACTAACATTCATCAGAAATCTAATTTAAGTGCAATAAAAATTCTGTTTAAAAAAGATTCAATAACAACAAAAAAAAATGCATACTCCAACATGATTTATTTTTTTTTTTTGGTAAGGACAGCAACTAAAATAATTAATTTAAGAAACTAAGTTGGCTCCAATTCTAATTTTTATCGCTTAGAGTAAGACAATAGCATTGCGTTGGTGGTTGAGGACTGTCATTCCTGGTATACGCTGATGCTGGTTTAAACAGTCACTATCCAGGCCAATAGATAGCTTGTATCTGATAGATGTTCCTACTTCACAGTAGTTCATAGTAACTCTCCTCCCTACTGATGATGTGCTTTTGTTTCTTACAATAGATCTTGACTAAAGCGTGTTGTTAGTCCTACAACCCTTCTCCCCCCCCCCAAATCAAGTGGCTAAACATGAACCATAATGGTCACTCCCCTGAGTCCTTGCATGTGGGTAGAGTCCTATAGTCATGCTAAACTGTACTCATGTTGCTCTTTGTGACGTTCCAGGGTCAAGTCCTATAGTCTTGACTAAACTGTATCCATGTCGCTCTTTGTGAGGGCCCAGGATTGAGTCCTATAGTCATACTAAACTGTATTCATGTTGCTCTTTGTAAGGGCCCAGGGTTGAGTCCTATAGTCATACTAAACTGTATTCATGGTGCTCTTTGTGAGGGCCCAGGGTTGAGTCCTCGCCTTCATCACCAGCAGGATAACGCTGACAAACATTTATTTGCAGACCACACAAACACAAAGAGAGACTCTTCCAATTCAGTTAAAAATGGTTGCTGGGAACTGCAGTGGCCAACTTTTTAAACTTTTAAGCCAACAGTTTGAAATTAAAAAAAATTAAAATCACAGCTCATTTTGGTAGGAATAATGGAGAGAGGAGACCAATATCATTTTCTTTTCACATGGATAGTATTCCTCTCATCAAATAAATGTATGAATAACACAACGATCTCTGCAGAAAAGCAAGCTCATCAAGCACAGAAAATTGAAAAGAATGCTGTTGCATTACAGCATCATTTACATGCAATAAATAGTTTGTGTAACCTCCAAGTACAACACAAGTTTGAAATTTGTACATGTCAATTAAATCAAAGCTCATGAACAGATTAACCAGTCAATAGGTTGCCCTCAACCTTACACACAGACCCATGTACACACACACACCAAAAAAAAAAAGGTAAGTTGGTCTACAGGGCCAACAGGTGTAGCATGCAATATAATATGTACAATGAAATTTAGCAAATTAAAGCATGGCGAAAACTCAACACAGAAAGCACAGCTATCTAGAATGATCATTTCAATACCACAAGGTATCTAAGTTACAAAAAAGCCAGTTTCTGTGAGAATGTATCACTGGATTTCAACATTGACTTCTGCAACTCTTACTGCTCTGTGATGTCGGAGCTTTTCAAGTTTGTCTGCGGAATCACTCCCATAGCCTTAGCATTAATTGGACGCTCTTCGATGCTTACATTTGGCATATTATTCTGAATTGCCATTCCGCCACTGTACAGATATTCCACTTCTTTCCGCCCTTGCTACTAAATCAAATCAGATCTTGGATCCTCCCTATTTTTCTTAATCAGGCAGTGAGTGATGAAGCCAAAAGCAAAACAATGCATTGTAAAGAATACAAAAAATAGCGATAATGGAAGGCATATAATTAGATGGTGGGAAAAAAAATAAAAAAATAAGAATAAGTAAGAAATTTATAGAAAACAAATATGAGATAGATACAACTGAGGAAGAACTTTGCTGTACTCTTCAGAGATCAAACTGTACACATGCAGGTGTTTTGTGAACAGAACCTTTAATGATAAGATTAATGGGCATATAATAACAACAACCATAATTCTGTTTAAGAACAAACCCATACGAAGTCTGCTATACACATTCAAACATATTACACTTGATGCTACATACAAGGGAAACCTATTGCCACAGGGGCTAATGGCCAGTGGTGGGGTTCATGAGTTGGTCTTCTGCTGAAGAAAACAGTGAAAGCCTCTGAATCCCTGCTCTAATCTTCTCTGCCCTCAGTAGTGAGGCAGGTTGTCTTCACAGCTCATAGAGCATCAATCAGATTACAAATAAAGAAGACTTGCATTGAGGTCTGTTAGAACAACAATATTTCGCATGGCCACAAGGAGAGCATGACCTCTGTACATGAAAACCTGAATACAACGGGTTATCCTTGGTTAAGTCATATGACCTTTCTTCCTCTGGGTAGAATAAGGCAATGCATTGAACATTAAAGCAGAAAAACTGTAACACTTTGGAGAATGATTTTAAATAAAGGACTTGTTCAAATTTACAGCGTAACTTCAAATATTTTTGCAGTACCTTCTTACCAAACAAGACGCATTTTCACAGATAAACATGCCCACAGTTAAGTTTTCCCAGACTGTGTATTGAGTACTTTTCCCCCTCATTTCCCAATGGCAAATATTTTCTGAACATTGTTCCCTTATACCTTTCACTCTAGTTGATACACGTACTCATTCTACAGATTTGTCTGTGGCCAGTTTTCTTAAAAGTTCCCAGAATTATTCTAACCTGAGTTTAACAGATGTAGCACAATCATCATAGAAACATTCAGCTATCAATAAAATAATCTCAAATTTGCCGAACTGTTTTATGATAATAAAATTCTTGGGGAACCAACCATATCACACCCACTACATTTTTGTCTGCTTCTGGCCGATCACATCCTTTTTTTAAAGAGAGAGAGAAAGAAAGAGAGAGAGAGAGAGAGAGAGAGAGAGAGAGAGAGAGAGAGAGAGAGAGAGAGAGAGAGACTTATAAGAACTGCTAAACTAGTTCAATATTACACAGACTTGTACTAATTAAAGAAAGGGAAGATTATTTCAATGGATTCACTGATATCTTCTGCTGTCTCTGGTTTCTATATTGGACAGGAGAAAAAAAAGCTCTCTGGAAAATGCTTTAGTTTCAGTGAGTATTCACCTAGGTATTGCTTCTAAATTAAATCAGTGAAACAAATTGCATTTAAAAATGTAGAAGTAATTTTTGACAGCCTGAATAAATTACACAGGACTACACAGAGGTTTAGGATGGTTGACATCTAAGAAAGGGGTGTAACTCCTTACAGTATTTCCTGGTGAGAAAAGTTGGGAAAAGGTGCCGCTGCAACATTATTATTATTTAATAGAGAGATTTAATGTCAATATGAGTACAAGTTAATTGCACTGCCACTCAGGCCAACTTGCTATGATGTTAACATGAGTTTCAAATCAAAAATCAAACATAGGACACAGCAACCAAGTTTTTCACACAGTTATTATGGATAATGCAAAAATCAGATTCAATAATGATGCTGGCTAATTGATGGATTTGATATAAAAAACAAAAACTAAAAGAACCCAGAAAGACAAAAAAAAGTTATAAAAATCAGAACTTTATCAGTGTGAGAATAAAGGCTTGAATCTGCATTCCTTGATATATTCTATGACAAAACAATGTTCCCTCAAAAAAAAGAATTAAAAAAAAAAAAAAAAAAGAAAAAATATATAATATGTATATATTTATACAGCACTTCAGCAGAAGTTGCTCTGCGACAAAGATGAGAAATCTACCCAGCCAGCAAACCTCTGGGTCTGTTTCTTTCCAATTTTAGCCACAGATTATTTGAACCATCCATTCAATTGCACAACAGGAAGGGCTTGCATACGTCTGTACGTGGGCATCCATTGATCCAGTGCGACTTGCATATGTCAGCATCCACTGTTCCAGCCGTACTGGGTCCACCTGTATTTCAGCATGCACAATCTGATCTCTCCTCCGAGCTGCTGTTTGAACTGACAGCCGATTGCAAGCCCCGATGCTGTGGACTCTCTCTTAAATGCACCGAATCGCGAGCGTTGAAGCTGGTGATGGTGACTGGCATCATGGGCTTCGCATTTTTTAACTTGTGGGCGACGGTCATGAAGATGGCATCCACGTGGTTCGCTTTGTCATCATCTTTGGCGGAGGTTTCAAATAAAGGCATTCCATGGGTATCAGCGAATTTCTGGGCCATGTTTGTGTTAACTGCAACCTTATCAACCATATCACACTTGTTGCCCACCAAAATGCGGGGTATATGCTTGTTGAGACTGTGCTTATCACATTCCTCTATCCACTGGGACATGTTCTCAAACGAATTTATCTGGGATGAAAATAAACACACCAGAGAAATACCTTTATTACATGCATCAGTTAAACTTTAAAATATGAATCAATATTTAAAACATTCTATTGATTGAAAATTGTGTTACACAAATGGACACTTTCTTTGCTTTCCCTAGATTAATAATTTTTCTCATCAATAAGCAGTGGAGCCTCTGACTTTTTCAGAGTTTTATGCTCAGGGGAAAACAGGACTCTGTAATCTGCATTTCAGACACCAGTGCAGTCTAGGAACAGGAGAAAGCTATAAAAATAGAGTTAACACAAAAGTCCTAATGTTTAAACCCATATGTTAGCAAGAGACGTTAGAAGAGACACAAACAGAAAAAAGTGTTCAAGAAATTAGTCCCTGAAAATGAAATAGGCATACAAATACCGCATTCCTAGAGACAAATGCATAAGTTTAAGGATCTTGAGGATGCAATGACCGTTGAAGGAAATGAACTTAATTTAAGAAAAGAATACAACCACCAACTCACAGTTATTTAAACAGCAAAGGGCATACGTACAAATGCTTCACTCTCAGGCTTTATCATAGGAAAAAAAAAGGATATCTGGTACTATTATGATCGTGTATTCTTTTCCCTGATTAATTCCTGGAAATAAACGTCAACATTTCCCCCCACCCAGAACAACGAGTAGGTGAGTAGGGTCCTGACTGATCTTGGCAGGTGAAGAAGGCTGTGATTTTGTTTTTGGCCATCTGAAGCTCTGCTGAGATGGACTGGGCTCCTAGAAAAATTGCTCACTCATCACACACACACTCTCTCTCTCTCTTCAGATTGTCTGCAAAGGAAAAACCTTAGCAATGGGATGAATGGCACAGTTTTCTCTTCATCATCACATTGTGTTCGACAAGGTTTTCTTATATAGTAGTCAATATGTATAGTAATCTGCCCATGTAAATATTACATAAGTTATGTAAATGATCATCTGAGAGCAAAGGGAAACTGAACAATATGGAGGGGGCGATCTAAGAGCCAGATTGAGAAATGTAAGAAAGAAGCTAAGTGATTGTTAATCATAAAATACATTATTCGTTCAAGTGTAAGCCTCAAGTTATAACAGAAATCCTTATATCATGAAATACATTATTCGTTCAAGTGTAAGCCTCAAGTTATAACAGAAATCCTTATATCATAAAATACATTATTAGTTCAAGTGTAAGCCTCAAGTTATAACAGAAATCCTTATATTCTCACTCTAGAAACAGAAACGCCCAAGTATTTTTCTGACACTGGAGAGTAGCTACTTTACTCACAGGCGGGTCCATAAAAATAAATTTTCAATAAGAGGGCTACTGCAAGATCAGTCCTCGAGATTTCATCCAAAACAAATTAAGACAGAATGCTACAATCATACTTTATAAAAACTAGTGATTTTGCTTCAATGCTCTCACTAAGGCTGGCCCCTAAAGCTTCAGTATCTCACGAGACAGAACTTGAGAACCAGTGATGATATTGACAAAAAGTCAAAAAGGAGGAAATTTTTTATATGTGTCCGCTCAAAACAAGAAGATAAAAAAATACAGCGTACATCAATATTTAGCACTACTTTAACCTTCCTCAGCTTTACCATATGGCCAATTTTTTTGTAGCTACACTGATATATAACTAGTAAATATAATAGTAAACTTTTTTTTAAAAATTGAGGATGCTAAAAAGGAAAACAAACATTGTGCAACATCAATCGAAACGCCAATATTCCTGATTTCTTTGTTTTAATGGTTTGAAAAAATAGATTACGAATCAATATATATCGTGTACATAGATTTATTGTATAGTGACACTTCAGGGATGATGAAGCAAATGGCACTAACCTTTGTGATGTCGTAGACAAAAATAACGGCATGGACATTTCTGTAGTAATGCTGAACCATAGACTTGCGAAAACGTTCTTGCCCGGCCGTGTCCCACAACTGTAGCTGGAGGTGAAAGGCGAAAACAAAACACTTGAAAAAGTGGAAACTGATGATCAAACAACATGATGAGCACATGATTGTGGCATTTCTTGTAGGCTACAGTGAATCTTGAACTGAACTAGCATGGTTCAAGCAGGAATACATGGTGTTGTTGACCTTATTGAAACAATATATACATATTGGACAGAAGGGAGGGCTGGTTCACAGGAGTCTGGGAAAGTAAGAGAGGTAAAGGGGACATTCAACGTTGAGGCCAAAGGCCATGTGCTTGCATAATTATTTAACCTATCTGTACTGAGGATCTATGTTTGACACAATGCCTGAGCCAGTATGTGACATCACTTTACATCTAGCCAGACCTCAAATATGCACTTGTAGTGAAGAGGCTGAAACTGTGCATGAATCTTTCAGTCAGTGTTTCTTAGACATAGTGTGAGGGGAAGAGAATGACAGAGAGCAAGAGAACAAATTAAAAAAAAAAACACAGATAGAGAGAGAGTATGGGAGGCTGTGATAAACAATGATTGATTTTATTTAAAAAAAAAAAGATAGATATAATTTTTCTTTTTTTTAAGTCAAAGCTATAATCATAGTGCATGTCACCGCAGGTTTGTGATTATTTGATCTACCCAGGCAAAATTATTGGATCATACAGTTAACATTTGTGTTTGTTGTTTTTGTGCCTTGAACAGTTTCATGACCTATCTTTTATAACATGTAGATCTACATCTTTTTATAATCTTAGAACAACCTTTAATCCTGTGAGTATTCAGGCTCTGCAAGCCAGATTCGAGCATCTTGTTATATCCAGGGTTTACTGTACAACACAGACAACAATTATGTATATGATCTTCAGCCATGGAACAAAAAAAAAATGTAGAGCTAAGTTAAAGAAAAAACAAAGGGAAGATTATAAGTGGAATATTTTATATTTTCAATCAAGAAAATACGAAGCACAAAAATAATTCTTACTATTTTTGGGATGACTCTAAGAGAAAAACGCCCTTCCCATTTCAACACAAAAGAAAATCCTCAAGTCGAGTTAAGACTGATTCTCCAATGCCATCAATTGCAATGAGCAAATAAAAATAAAACTATATCAGATTTATTTACCTTGAGAATTTCCCCATCCACATCAAGCTGTTTCTCACGGAAGTCCACTCCAATGGTTGCCTCCGTCTTGTCAGGAAATTTCCCACAGCAAAACCTGTAGGTAAGGCAAGTTTTGCCCACATTTGAGTCACCAATGACGATAATCTTGAATATTCTTTTCTGGACCTGCTTCTCAATAACTCTCACACTGTCTGAGTCTAGACTTGACGCTGCAGGGTCTGTGCTCCCATCAACTTGTGATCGACGGTCGGAAGTTCTCATGGACGAAGCCATAGTGGGTGAGAATGTATGTTGATCTAGGGTTGAGGAAAAACAATGGCCCAATCATTTGCATCTTTATAATACTCAAATAAAGAATATACCTCTTCCTTGAACTAAATTATTATAGAGGTGGATGGGATAACTATTGGAGTAAAGGTTGTATGCCACTATCTCTCTCCAAAAATCTTGCCACTTAGAACATAATTGGTGAGGACTAAAATTACATCAAACCTTCATAAGTTGATCACTGGTTTCAAGTTGGCAAATCAGCAAATAATTATACAATGACATGAGCATTGGATTTAGCACATCCCATCAGCGAGACAGAGCTGTACTTATCTTTTATTACCAAGAAAAGTAAAACATTCAGTTAGAGATACTAATTACTGATTTCCTATACGCTGTCGTTTGTTAATGAGTTTTGATTGAGGGACCATTCACAAATGACGTCAGCAAAGAGGAGGAGGGGAGGGGAGGTTGCTTGCAAAACCGATGTCAGCCATAATCAAAATTTAAATTTTCAACTTCCCAAAAGCTACTTTGCCTATTTTAATCGAATTTGGTAACAAAAATTCTTAATGGGCCAAGGAATTTCAATCTTGCAAAATTCCAAGTTCAATCATCCTAGCAGCCAGGAGAAAAAAAAAAAACCACACACCCAAAAAAATTGATTGCCCAATTTCAAAACATCTTCTCAACAACCACAAATGCTAGATGATAGACCACAATTCATTTGCAGTTCGTCTTTAAAGGGCTTTACACAAAACNGGGGGGGGGCAAATTTTGTCTGATGTCATTTGTGAACAGTCCTTAAGTTGAAGTGATTCATTGTGTCTTTCTTCAGGAAAAAATCCTCTCCAACTGAAGCAGGTTACCAGAATAATTAAATGACATTTTCTCTCTTCCCTCTGGTTCCATAATTGAACTGTATTTTAAAGTTCTTTAACATTGCACCAATCAGTAGTAAGATAGCTCTAAATCCAAAATTACGCCAATCTGTGAAATAAATCTTAATGTGTAACATTTCGCCACTCAGTGAGATAGGTTTATGTAGATTTACTATGAAAATATTAATATGTGGCGAGAAAGTGTTTCATGTTTACTTCTGCACATAAGAGAGAGAAAAAAAATTAACGGGAGAAAATATCCTTATATTTTCGACGCTGTAAATTGCTTGGTTGCTGCACATTGTAACAAAAATTATTATGCGGCTAGAAAAAACAAGACTTCTGTAGAAATGAAACAATTTTTTTCTCATTCAAATTACATCATACACATGTATGGTTATAGCTTTCATGGATGTAAAGACAAAAGGAATGAAAGATGATACTATGGAATGTAATTTTATGCATCTCTAAATCTGTTTCAGACTAGCTCTTTCAATAAAAGCCTTGTTCTATCTGGCTGCTTTTTATACTTCTAATCTGTGCTATAATTATGAAAAAAAAGGGCCTCTTTGCCTACTTCCAGGTATCATTCAAAAGCTTTTGTGCGGTCAATTCTTGGCAAGAGTTCCAATCACAAAAAAGCCAAAAGGGCCTAGATCTAGAATCAATTTGTTCACTTTAAAAGAAGAGAGCCACATATTCTTTATTCATTATTACAACATGAAGTCTATTGGGTCTTCACATAGTTCTTTCGTTTGTTCATATTGCATATTTATAATGCTAGTCCTTCTTTCCTTTTAAATAATGCTTTCTTTGTAAAACTGGTTCTGAAAGCTACTTATAATATCAAACTTCTTAAATTTGGCCAAGTTGTTCCATAAATCTAAGGGGAGGAAGAGAGGGATGGAATGCGCAGCCATATTCCACTGTCACTGTTAATATTAGATCAAATAAAAGTCTAGGCTTTTCTAAATTAAAATACCCTCTGGGCACAGAAATACTCATATACTGTGACAAGTTACTGTCTTTACTATGGAGGCCTACATCATGTTAAAACAGGAAATAGGAAAGGTTATTGCTCTAGACCTCGAGAAATTCTAGTAAACTTCATTGTTTCCTAACCCTATACATATCATTGTAACAGTTAACATTTTTCTTTAAAAACAAAACGTATGTAGGGCCTACCTTATTTCAACCAAAAAAATCGGCAGGAAAGTATTCTACATGCAGTATTTATAAATGAAGTGTCTCTACAAACATAAATGACGGCCTAGATCCAAGATCTTGAACTCCAGTACTTGAGATAAGATCAGTCTAAGATTACTCATAAAATCTTGGTCGGTCTAGATTTATTGTTTTCAACTTCTGGCTCGATATTTTTACGAATTCCAACTAAAACCTCTTGTTTCAATTTCATCAATGATTTTTATATTAGAATCTAAATTCTGGTATGGCCGACCGTAAAGGAAAAAATTTTCAATATTTGAAACTACAAAAAGCAAATGAAGTTGCCTCTCTACAATTATGACAGCAATAAAATAAACATGTCTCAATAGTCAACGGGAGATGACGAAGTTTCTATCTAGCAGTCGCCATCTTTGTTGTGGATATGACGTCACGGTCAACTACTTTTATAAACATTTTGGCTCGATCAAGTTGCGCAGCCTCACCAGTCACGAATGATTTGCCGGATAGGGGCGGTCTTCTATTTTAAGATACTCAACATGAGTTTGTCACAATGTTTCTCACGGACAAAAAAATGGTGGGAGGGAGGGATGGTTTGAGAAAATGGCTAGCAAAACCATTATGATATAATATGCAGAGATATTTTCTCTCTTAGGGTTTAACCATCGTGTAAGCAGCAGTTCACGTGACCAACTTTACGTTGTGAAACACTCTAGTTAAAGAATACCAAGTCGGATGCGACTTTCATCTAATCTGGACATTGGAGCTACCTTTTTGTGTATTACAGCCTGACGTTACGTGAGTCGCTCTGTTGGATCATGAAAAAGGGGAGNNGGGGGGCGAAGGCGGGTGCCATTACGTGACCACGAATAATTCTAATGGCCGTTTTCGCGCGAACCACGAGGCCAGCCTTGTTACGCAAATTATCAGCCTTATTTGTAATTGGGTAAAGCACAGTAACTGCTATACACAGTCCTTCATTTCAGCTATTAAAAGTCGCGTCTCTTCCAGTATGGGTCAAGCTTGAGGCTCAAGTCCGCCACTGATGTCATGGCCTGAATACGCCCAAAAGTCCGAAATTATTTTGAAGTGGACGTGCTAGACACAAAAGCAACATGAAAACAATAATTTTAAAAATGTTTCATATCTCAGGAACTATGCCACAATACACGATATTTTCTATGAGAAGCACTCTGGTGGCATACGCCTGCCATAAAGTGGACAGAAATAATAACATAGGCATTAGTGTCTCTCTCCACAATGACATCAGCTTCTTTTATTATTCAATTGGACACTAAAGATCACTTTTAGAGCAGACGTTTGAAGATCTTATATTAGCATACCTTATACCCATTAGATCTAATGACCTTTTCCCTCCTTGTTTAGTTTTCCCCTACCACTTGGCTACCC
>BLXT01008339.1:962332-977029 GCA_019648995.1 Plakobranchus ocellatus
CCCCCCCTTATAGGTTGGTATCCTTTACATGCCCATGAGAGATTTAAAAATGGGTATTGTTCAAATTTTCTCTTTGTTAAGAATTGTGTGCTCCTTGATGTTACAGTACCTTTTTAGTTAATTAAAAACAGAGTAGACAGTTGCCAATTGGATATTACATAAAACCAAACGGTAGACCATACACACATATTGAATTAAATGAACATTGAAACGTTTCTCGTATGGGCTTCATCAGTGTAAAATATTAAATAGATTGGCCTTAATTTAAACCCACCAAAACAGGCTAAAAATTGTGAACATTAAGTATTGCGTTCACAAACCGTTACAGTTAATTTGAAGAAGTTTAGTTTGAAGAAGTGAGTGCAGTTTGCGCCATTTGTGAGTGTCTTGAAAAAATGGCTGTCGGCTTAATTAAACTCCTCTTCTGTTCTTCTTTACGCAGTCTTCATGGGCAGCTGATGTAGGGATTGTTGATTTGGCTTTTTTAAACAGAAAAAAAAGAAATAAACTGACCATTTTAAAATCCAATTACTATTATGACTGCGTAGTATGTGAACTATTGTGAAGTCTCACTGGTTCATTGAAAGCATAAAAACAAAGAAAAGGAAATAAAAAAACCAAGAGGATGTAACAAAGTAAATTAATATTTCTTTTCTTAGAAAACACTGGATTTTGTTCATTTTAACATCCCATGAGTATCAAATTTTGCAGTTTATTTATCACCCTTGCTTAATATAATTCATTGCTTTTGCTTTGGTGAGAAAAAAAAGACGCATTCAAGTTTTTTCATTCCTTTTTTTTTTTATCTACAGTATGACCTAACCCAATTCATTTTGGTTTCGTGAAAATTTTGAGAAACGAAGTTCAAGAACTACTGAATTAATTTTTTAAAAATGCTTATACATGGCCTGTATACCTTATCTATTAAAAGAATAATGGAGTCCTCAAAAAAAAAAATTAAAACCTTTTGCAATGACTACAACATATCATCATGGTGATGTAGATCTCAGACGGATTTTTGCGTACTTTTCCCCAAAAACTTAGGAATCTACGAATAGAACGCTTACTTTATCGAACGGGATCCCTCTTCTTTTTTCCCTTCAGTCTCGAAAGGTCTCGGCAGACAGCGCGTTTCCTAGAGACTCGAAGAAATTGCTTACAGTTCCGCCATATCGGAATTTTTTCTCTTTGCACCTCGTGGGTCCATGGAAATTATTACATATTAATATTTGAAGGACAGATTTATACATAGAAAAATATTTTCACAATGCCATCCAAAAATCCCTTACCCCCTAAAGAGAATGCATTCTTCAAGAGAATCTTGGTAAGCCCCTAGTATTTACGTTCAAATCCAATGTGAAGTGATACGACCTCTCATCTGCAGACTCCATCTCATCTTTATAAGGCATAGGCCTATCGTAATTATCAGATGTCAATTTTAGGCCTACTAGGTCTGGAGCTGTTCGTTAAGTTTGTCAAGATTTAAGCAACATTGAACTTTCTTCTTTTAAAAATTCGCAATCGGACCAACCATTTTTAATCAAGATATAGATCTAGATTCAAAGATTCGTTTTGGGGCTGCCAACCACAATTGATTTCAATTTATAATACCATTGAAATACCATTGATACCACTCTGAATCTTGCCTTTACAAAAAAATTGATTTGGCCGCTGCCTATGAAAAAAGTATTTGAATTGTGTGAGAGGATTTCCGTCAGGGGAATCTGGTTAACAAACATTAAAATCTTTCAAAAGTAGCCTTCTTTAGTTAAAAAAAAAAAACATGATTGAGGATGCACTGATGTTTTTTCAGCTTCAGGGAAGTATTCCTTTTATATCAGCTTTCCAAAACAACCCACTGTCTTGCATGTGGTTTCCATTTAGGCCTACAGTGCTATTTAGATCTAGATCTACATCTGGGCATGTCCTCTTCAACTGCATTCAGGATAATTTGTAATGTGTTGTCAGGCCTAATATCTTTTAGCTTTATCTTTGTCATCTACTGACTGTTGCTGGAAAAGTTCATTCAACTTCCTCTACATAACCAAATAAAGAGGTTGGGGAACAAGTGATGAAGTAAATAGATCTAGAATCTAGTGCTATTTTCACACGATATCTTCAAAATTTTTTTTGCCTGCAACCTCTTCATTCCATTGGTGACTGAAGAAAATAGATCTAGAAGTCAGTGAGCCTTTCCCCAGATTATCCCTTGCATTCTTTCCTTTGCCTTTTTTTCCGCCATCACAGATTCACATCAACTTCAATTCAGATTGAAAGTGATGCATATTAAGCCTCTGAATGTTTTCAGAGGTGTGAAATATATTATATAGATGTGAAGCTTTTATTCTATTAGCTTATAACAGTTTTAGTGATGTGAATATGTAAAGTTGAGTATTTTAGCTCCTTTTTACAAGCGCACCAACTTTTCATGTTCTTTGTGTTCACTTGTACAGCAGAAATGCAATATAAGATTGTCATCATAAGCTTGAAACATTTCCTCTATTGCCACTGTCACTAGTGTCGGCAAAATCATCGCCATCATCCACAACTTGTACAAGTACCACCTCGCTCACGATTTTCGGTCTTAAATGTAGAAAAAAAATTATGTCCTGTCATAGGTACGGAAAAGGTTTTTTAAGTGTTTGTCGGTAAAAGTGCATTTTAGGTGCGTAAATTATGAACTCACAGAGTACGAATACTGTGTATTATATATTATTAAACGAGTAGGCCTACGAATATACCACATAGTATAGGTACTCGTGCACCGCTAAGCATATTTCCATCCATTTCTATTTTCGTTTCAATGCAAATTTCATATTACATTACAAAACTATGCCTGTTTTCTTTCAATGAAAATTAAAATGATATACTCTTCATCTCGGTATTATGAGCATTAAGTTTCCGATAGAACCGAGTCTCTCTTTTATTCAAGGGAGTTAATAGGGCCGCACGAGTACCTATTCTATGTGGTATATTCGTACTCGTTTAATAATTTATACACTGTATTCGTACTCGGTGAGTTCATAATTTACGCATCTAAAATGCACTTTTACCGTGTTTGTCTTATAATAAATATAGTTGAGAGCTAGTTCAGATTTTTAAGGTAATTTTTTATTTTTAAAGTTCAGATGAATCTTATGGCCTCTCCCCTAATTTGTTGTTATAAAAGGGCTTTTGCCTCTCCTTGATTTTTCTCTGACAGTGTGGCTGAACTTAGTCTGTGAAAAAAAACTTGCCTGATTTGATTTTATGAGCAATATTGGTAGATCTTACTATTGCTTGTGTATTCAACAACAATCAGTCTTTTATTTGAACCTTTTTCCTGGCTTTTTCTTTTCTTTTTTTTTTTTTTTAATTCAATTATATATTTTCTTTAGGAGTCCTGATGTGTATCTTTTTTTTGTCTTTCAGAAATGCTATGAACAAAAGCTGTACAAGAATGGCTTGAAGTTTGCAAAACAGATCCTTGCAAATCCTAAATTTGCAGAGCATGGAGGTAAATATGGACATGCACTTGTATATTACATCAAGGGGTAATGACAGCATCTGTCATATTTGCCTAGTAATTTTATATGCTTCAGTCAAAACAAAATGTTTGTATCTTTAGACTATACAGTGAAAGCTTGGGCCTGAAACTGCCTCTGGTTTCTCATGACCAAATCAGGAAAGTAAAGACTAGCCTAATGAAGGGTTCCAAGTATAAACCTTCAGATCCAAAGGATGTATGTTCAAAACCGAAAATTTATGTAGTTTAAAATTAAGGAAAAATGGGTCAAAATTGGAAGGAAATCTACTGTGATATTCATAATGTTTATCTTGACTGTTTTGAATATCACGGTTCACAGAGTGAATGATAGAGCCACTTTTAAGGCACAGTTTTAGTCTCTCTAAGCATTTTAAATTCATATAAATTATTCATTCTGCCTAATTTTTCCTTAAGCCTGCATTGACTAGAGAAAAAAAAAACATTTTTAAACTGCTGCAAACGTTTTCATTGGGAATAAATATTTTGGATGGTAGCCAGTAATAAATTTCTATTTTATCTTGCAATAGAAGTCAATATTTTTGTGACTTATGATTTATTTCTGCTCATGAGGAAGGCAAGCAACTTTAATTTAAAATAAAATTTTCACTAAAGTCAATATCTTTGAGGACACCATAGATTGTAGAACTGCAAGATTTTGTCTTATATAGCTTTTTTTTATCTCTAGAGAATGTAATGAAAAGCTTAGATCATGATGTTACATTTGATGTCTTCCTCATGTTCTTCAGAAACACTGGCAATGAAGGGACTGACTTTGAATTGCTTGGGCAAGAAAGAAGAGGCATATGACTTCGTTCGAAGAGGGTTGAGGAATGATTTAACTAGTCATGTTTGTATCCTTTCTTCATAGTGATTGAAATGCTCTATGAATAAACCTCTCAAATGTATGTACTTTTTAATTTTTTTTATATATTTTTTAAATCTGGTATATTTTAGTTAATGCTTGATGAAAAAAACAAAATGTCTGCATTGCATGGTATGATGAAATTCCTTGACAATAGTATCTAGGTTGGCATGTCTATGGCTTGCTGCAGAGGTCAGACCGGAAGTATGATGAAGCAATTAAATGCTACCGTAATGCTCTCAAATGGGACAAGGTGAGTTCTGTGTGATTTTTTGTTTTATTTGCTTTAGATATTGTTGTACTGTTGAAAAAAAATGGTTTATAAAAAAGTTTTATTATCATAGGGTTACATCTTAAGTACTTCCCAGAAAATCTTTTTTTCTTACAAAGCAAATTTCCTTTGAGAATGATGTTGTACATTAAGCTTTATTTTGTTAATGATTGCAGGACAATCTTCAGATCTTACGGGACTTGTCGTTACTGCAGATACAAATGAGAGATGTTGAAGGTTACAGGGTATGATTTTTTAAAGTAAAATTAAATGTTTTGCTGTTTTCTATGCCTTTTAAAGTCAATGTTGTGTAATGCTTGATTCTAAGACTTTACTGGTGGTTTNTTTTTTTTTTTTTTTTTTTTTTTTTAAATTTTTTTGTTAGTATGCTTTCTCAAGGAGGCTAAATTTTCCTTTTGATTAAGGCATCATCTTAGTTCCCATTGGTGACTTGTAATTGTGCTGAGACTAGCATTTCCGAGGCAGCCTATGCCTTGAAAGTCCTAAAATAGTATATATGAATTGAAAGCACCTGGCACATAAAATATGCTCTTCATTTTGATTTTATGATGGAATGGGCTTTTGACTGTACACTAATGTCCTACTCCTACCTTGATTCAGTGCCATTCTAGTAATGATACATAAATTGCGCAGGATCTATAGCATGTCATCAATGCAATTAAATTTTAAATTATCACAGAAATGAATGGGTTTTTTTTTTAACCCTTTCCAACCTAATAGTGTGCCATAGGTACTAGTCTTAATGGCTAAAGAGCAACCATGCCCTAAGAAGCTGGTGTCTAAGCCAGGGGACATAACTCTTACGAAAAACATAATTTCTTTTTTTAATGACTTGTTAAAGCTTGCAAACCTAATATTTTAATGAGGAAAAAATATCATAATTTAGAAAAATAAATGAACTTTCAGAAAATGTATACATGTCTGGGGGAAAATAAAACTTGTTGGGAGAAAAAACTCATAAACCAACGAAATTTTCTCTCTTCGCTTTTCCTGGCTGTAGTACTAGTACTAGTAATAGCCGAGGTGCAAAATTTTGGTGTGTATTTCATTGAAATTAAACAGGAGCAGAAAGCGAACTGAGAAGAAGAAACAAAACTGGGAGAAAAAAAAAAGAGCAAATGGTTATAATTGTCGGAAATTCCAGCTTTGGGACATTTACAAGCGGTTTTGAAAAGACCTTGATCGAGACACTAGATCTAGATTAGATCTAGGCCTAGATCTACTCGCTGCCGACGCGCCCATGACTTTTTTCCGATGTAATTGTTCGATATCCTCGTTTATGCTATATCAGGTTCAACATCTTAATCCAAATATCTTTAATAAAATGCGGTTAAAGGAATTGAAAGGCCACTGAAGCTAGAGACGTATCGAAAAACGGCAGGGAAACGAGGTTCAAACTGTCGAGAATCGGACGTCAGAACGGGCATTTTCACTTTCTTTTTACTCATTAACGGAAAGAGCTAAAAATAAGCGGTTTTCTTTACAGAAGAGCTCAAGTCTCGAAAAATTTGCATAATTATATTCAAGTAACGTTGACCCCGAGACTTCGTTACTATCGGCGATAGTAAACAACGAGGCAATGGAGGAGGAGGGGTGTATGTCGCATTCGGTCGCATTAGGCTGGACCGGGCGATGTCGCATTAGGGCGCATTAGGTTGGAAAGGGTTAATGTGGATTAGTGCATGAGTCATCCCAAATTTAGAAATCTGAGTCAATTTCAGTATCATTTCCGTATTGACATATTTGCTAAAAGTCACAGACTGCTGATAGGGGTGAGATAAAAAGAACTGTTTTAATATTATGAACTAAATGTAAAAAATCAGCAATGACAAATTGATGAAATTGCTCCCCAGGAAACAAGATATCAGCTTCTTGCTCTTCGACCAGGACAGCGAGCCTCATGGATAGGCTATGCGATGGCTTATCATTTGCTAAAAGACTACGACATGTGCCTGAAGATTCTGGAGGAGTTTAGGAAAACTCAAACAGTGGGTTAATTTGTATGTTTGTACAAGCCTTGTTGTCTTTCTCAAAAATCTTTCTAGTGGGTTTGAAGCAATTTGATACATGATGTCAACTATTGTAGGCTATGGTTAAAGGAAGATTAGGAAATGATTGAGTATTGCTTTGCCTCTGTGATATTATCAGTACAGGGAATGCAGAGAGTACATGAGATTGAATCAACTAAACAGCCAATTTGGTTTCGGCAAAAATAATAGTCAACGAATATTGCTTCTACTTCTAGATCCAAAAGCAAAGATATTTTTCAGAAATAAAACAAAATATCAGAATGAGTACATTCTTCTATATTGTATGCAATTTTTTTTTTGTGAGGGGGTTGTAAATCCTTTGACTGTGACCAAGTTTATCTTCTAACAACAACACATTCTGACATTAAGAATGTTGGATTTACCATTCTGTACAGCTTTTCAAAACACTGCAGATTTGAAAACTGTCCTTAAAACTGATGCACACTTTCTTTTTTTCATGTGTGTATTAACAGTGAAGTCCAGAAGATCGCATTCCTTGTATTTAAGGCGATTTTTTTTTCCGTTTTGTGTTTCAGCCAAAGAGTTTTGACTATGAGCACAGTGAGCTTTTGCTATACCAAAACATGGTCATGCAGGAAGCTGGCATGTACAAAGAGGCTCTGCAGCACTTTGAAACCTATGAGAAGCAAATTGTTGATAAGCTCTACATTCAAGAAACTTTAGGTAAGTCATGAATCCATCCTCATAAGATGAACCAGTCTTTAAATATACTTGCAATAGCATTTTTAGAGGCTAAGGATTTCAGGTAAATGTTGTCACTATGTTAGTGAGCTTAGAAAATGTCCGTCGTGTTTCATATTTTATAATTTTGCTTGTGGTCTCTTCATTATCAATTGATGAGATAAATGGTCTGTCAATTTAAATATCAGCCGAGTGAAACCTATTGGAAAATGCTAGATTTACACAATAATGGCTTGTATAGGAAATGAACTTGAATCAAACGTTTTATGTGTATCAAAATGGTTCATCTGCGTATCAATGGCAGGCATATCAATCCTCTAATATCCCTATTTGCAAAGAAGGCACTTCAGAAGTTTGATATGCTTCCTTTGGTCATCCAATCATAAGATATCTTTTAGTATGAATATTACTGATCTTTCAAGAATTTGAGAATAAAAGTGTAAATTGTCAACGTTGTACGATTTATGAGAGAGATAAAAACTTGATTGACGCTTTATTGTCTTTTTTCTTGGTTGATAATTCATAATTTTTGTATTGCAGCATCTCTACATTTGCAACTTGGTGATCCCAAAAAGGCAGCAGAAATCAACAAAACACTCATCAATAGAAATCCAGAGAACTGGGCATACTACAAAGAGTATGAAAACGCCCTGGGGCTAGGTCGGTAAATCTTTGGCTTAAAGCTTCAAAGCAGTTAAAATTTCAAGAGAAGTAGTTGTTTTAATCTAAATATTTGTATGCATGATTAATCGGTGGTTTTCAGAGTTATTAGGGCTCACTTATAGCAATCAAAAAGTGGATTTTTGACATTTTTTAATTTATTGTTTCAAATATATAGAAACGCCCTCAATCAATGTTGAAAGCTTATTTAATCTGACTTTAAAAAATCTATTCTTCTTAAGCGCATATTATGTATGTTTATCAGAAAATATTTATTTGTTCATTAATTTTTTTTTTATTTATCTTTTGCTCCACAACTCGTGTTTGTGTTCTCAGAAGAAAATCCTGAAGAGAGACTCAACTTGTATAAAGAAATCTTAGAGATGCATCCACGCGCATCAATGCCCAAACGCTTGCCACTCAACTTTACAACAGGTCAGAATTTGATGATTGTATACATTTCTTTGTGGCTCTCATTTAAAATTTTGCATTTTCTTTTCTGCAGGTCATAATGTGCATTGTTGTCCAATGTTGTTTAAATTTCATATATCACTGACACAGCTGTAAGTTAAAGCAAAACATAAATATATTTTCTATCGTCATGTTTTTTTGTAAGTGCATGCTTTGTGGTTATTAGTAACCTTCTTTGTTTTTTACTTTATAGTGTAATTCAGATGTCCTGGTAGACTCTGGGTTCTAGACTTTGATGTATGTGATGCTTCCTGAGTGGTCAACAAGCCTTGATAGCTTCCTATTAATAAACATGATAGAAATTCAGTGTAAGACTTACAGTGTCCCATGAAAATAATGTTGTAATCTGTTAACCTATATATCTTTCTCCTGTTGCAGTGACGATAACAGTACTATCTGATAGTGTTCGCTCTGGGCCTATCTAATGGCTATTGCTTAGCCCCTCTTCCAAAGGAAGTGATGGCATCATTTTTAATTTTTTTTTTTACTGATTTTCAAGTAATTTTATTGAATCTTTCAAATTGTGAATTTTGGTGAAAGGCTACATTGTCCTTGGAGAAATGATAAGCCATCGCATAGCCTATCCATGAGGCTCGCTGTCCTAAGATTGTTCTCTGTCATTTGTCTTAGTGCACTACCTGCGTCAGCTCGAAATTTCTCTTGGGTCGGTACTTCTCTCTTGCGCTCAAGGGTTTCGTAATTTGCTGTTAGTTTTAGATTGCTACAAGAATGTTTTGTAATGCCCTGGGAAACAAGTCACCATGCTGCTCTATGAACTTATCCAATTTTCCAAGTGATATCAGTACTGGATTTGTGTACTTAAGCACAGACCTTACAAAGAATGTCTTAAGCAAAATAAGGTAGTTTCCTAGTGGTACTTGCTAGTTAATGTATGAGTCTGGGACGTGTCTTCTGCGTTCTTTGTGAGTTGCAATTGTGGGTCCAGTGCTATGCCCAAGTACCTGGGGAGGTTGTCATGTTGCTGAAGGTCCATAGCCAAGTGTTATTTTTATGTACAGTTCATTAAATATATGTAGGTACATCTCTGTTGATGGTAAGAGTGCCTATTGTTTCATCATAGAAGTACAAATATCTCTTATATTTTAGGTATTGAGTGTAAACATGATGTGTTTATAAGCTTACTATTTACTTTTATTGAGAGAAAAAAAACCCTTCCTCTTTTTCCCAATTTTGTATGCAAGTTTGAAGGTTGTACTTTTTTTTGATTGATGACATTTTTAAGAAGGCTCTAGCATAAAAGTTTTCCCACCAACCTGTGCCTGATTTTCCCTGGTTGTCACTGATTTTGGGTTTTCATCCCTTACTGGTGGTCAGGTATTATTGTCATAATCTTTGGCTGCATGGCTCTAATGCCATATTAGATTGTCTCACATCTTATTCCAAAAGTAATTGAGCTGTGAGTTTGTGTTGTTCTTGGAATGTTTTGTAGTGTTGCTGGAAGGCTCAGCCTGCAGTTCATATCTAGCAAAAGAGAAGGCAGTTTGGCTCATTGAGCAGCATCAAACTATAGAGTTAATACGAGGAGATTTACCTCTTTCCTGAGCAAATAAAGTGAGCATTTCAAAGTAAAGGCTTGTTTTTTGTTTTTATGGTTGATTTTTATTCAGATTCAGCTTTGTTGTGATGCACATGGTAAGTTCTTAAATTCACTGAATGGTAAATGTAATTGCCCCAAACTGGGTTACCCCATTTGTACGTGACTACTTGCATATGTTAATCCATTTTCAGGTGATGTCTTCCACAAATTTATAGATGAATTTCTGAAGAAAGCTTTAAGAAAAGGACAGCCCCCCTTATTTGTCTCTATCAAGTCAATATACACAGACCCTTGTAAGGTGAGCTTTTGTGGTATGCTTGTTTTTTTTAAACTTTTATATATAATCCTTTCTTTTATAGGCGATCTTGTGTTTTGGGCCCCATGGAGTGGGGCGTTGCTGTTAGGCTTGACTGGAGTTCTCTTATTTATGCTTTGCTAACTCTTGGTTTATTCTCTTGAACTTCAATAGGAAAAAGCTTGTTTGATCTTAGTGGAATTGATTTATATAAGGGTACATGTGTGGCAGTCTCAGATATTCTTCTCTATGTAACATTATTTAAGGAATATAATATTTGTTTCCTTTCGTAACAGCGCAGAGTTTTGTGCCCAGCTTTTTTGAAGTAAAGAACAGTGATTGGATTGGGACATTAATTCATTAATCTTTTCTTTATTGACTCCAATGATATAATTTTTTTCTTTTTAGGTGCGAGTCATTGAAGACCTGGTGCTTTCATACGTCGCAAACCTGAAAGAATCGGGAAAATTTGACAGCAGCGGTAAGCATATTATGTTCCCATTGCATTAGATGTTTTGGAGCACAAAATTACTGTGAACGGGTGGAGCAATGTGGATCAACATGAATAAGGCACATAAATTTTCACCAAATATTTCACAAAATTTGGGGTTTTCGGCTCTTAAATTAAGTAGTGTGACAAAAAACAAATGCATATATTTATGCACGTCAGGTCAATTATGTTTTTTTTTAATTCTCATGTAATTTTCAATGGATTTTTTCCCCTCTCCAAATGCTTCCATGCTACAGGTGAAGTCGAGTCAGCTACAGTTTTACTGTGGACATATTATTTCTTGGCTCAGCACTTTGATTACTTGAAAAATGTTGAGCGAGCTCTAGAATTTGTCAACCTGGGAATCGAACACACACCTTTGCTTATTGAACTCTATGTGTTAAAGGCAAAGATTTTCAAGGTAAGATAAATCAGGCAATTTGCTGGGTTTGTTTTTTTTCTCAGATAAGCCCTTTTCTAAAAATAAATTCAAATGTCTTTTTAAATTTCTACCTTGTTAGTTTTTAGAACAGATCTTTTCTGCCTCAAACATTTATGGGGAGCAATGTAATAGTTAACGAAAAATCACATGCAGAACAAACTAAACATCCTAGAGCATTGAAAGTTTGACCAGACACTTATTTCCTTTGCTTTTTTAATCTGCAAGCATGAAATACTTAGAAAGCATTCATTGCAGACATTGTTTTTCTTTGATGCAGTTTTCTGATTTGCAAAGCCTTTGATTATTTTCTTTTGTGGGAATAGTGAAATGTATAAGTGATCATGAAAAATATCTTTCGAGCATTCCTCTCATGGTTAACACAGGTAGAAGCTAGTTGGATAGTGAAAATTTGAACGCATTCGAAAAATTGCTGCTCATTATTGATTAATGTGTGTGCTCCATTCGATTCTCTGTTGCAGCATGCGGGTGATACAGGTAAAGCAGTGGAGATGATGGATGAGGCCCAGTCACTGGATACAGCTGACCGCTACATCAACTCAAAGTGTGCTAAATACATGCTGCGGGCCAATCACATACAAGAGGCAGCAGACATGTGCTCCAAGTTCACACGGGTACAGTGAAGCAAGAGTAAAGAGAAACTAGGCCTTTTTTTATTGTGACTTAAGCAGGTGCATTTAAAGTATTAGTTACTGTATAACCTGTTCTAAAAACGGGTGAGTCGAACTAAACACTGTGATTCAGGGGAAAGAAAGAAAGAGGGAGATAGAGAGAAGGTATAGTAAAAATAATGCAAATGTCAACATGACATGCCTCTTAAATTTAGATCTAAATGAACTGTACTGAGCTGCAAACCTTACATGAAAAATTTTGCACATTTGTACATCTTTTTTTTGTTTTTTTTTTCAGTAGGCCTGCTGTTGAGTGTTTTGTCCAAATTCATGCATTGCGTTATGGGTAGCTTTTCTAAATACACATCTGTCTATGATTGTACACTTTTTTTGGTATAAGGTAACCCTACACATTTTCGGCTCTAATCTTACACTTTGCTGGCTGGATGGGTTGGCAGCTCTGACAGTGGAATCTAGATCTAAATATGTGGTGCCTTATGAAATAAAATGAGATCCCAAGGTATTTCCATATCTATTAATTATTTGCAATTGGCTAAAAAATAAACAAAGAAAAATACAACTCAAAACTAAAAGTTGTTCCGCTTTCAATTGCTGGCGGCTGTTAAAATTCTTTTTTAACCCTTTTTCAATGAAATACAAGGTGAAATTAAAAAGAAAAAAATACTGTCCCCATTCTCAAATGCATATTTTAATGCACCTACCTGTCAGCTTTCATTTTTCTGAATTGTGTGGTTTTTGAGATTACCCTGTTTATTTATTTGTTGGTCTAGCTCCATTGTTAATAGGTTTAGGTATTTGTAAATAGAGTGAGTGGGTGCCGAGAGGCTCAAGGGTAGCAACCTTGGCTGGAATCTTGAGGATTCTTGACAGGTTCCAGCTACTTTTGTTGCAGGCCTAGCAAGGGTCTTGGGAGAAAAGCTGCAGAAAACACAAGAAGTGAATGGACTACATGGCAATAAGTATAATTGGCATCCACTAAGTCCTGCTTTTTATTGCTTAATTAACTGCTCTTTATCACTCTAATGCAATAAAACAAAAGAAAAAAAAAACCTAAATGAGAATAGGCAATTTCAGGAATTGATAATGCTTGGTGCTTGATCTAAGAATTTGAAAGTTTCCTTTTTTTCCCTCCTTATTAAGATATCCTACTAGAATATTTATTGTTAACTTTTCTCTGTTCCAGGCACTAGTTTCTTGTCTCTATTGTGTGACTCTATTGAATTTCAGGAAGGAATCTCAGCGGTTGAAAACCTCAATGAAATGCAGTGCATGTGGTTCCAGACAGAAAGTGCTTTTGCCTACAAGAGGCTGGGCAAGTGGGGGGAAGCTTTGAAGAAGTGCCATGAAATTGACAGGGTAAGTTGGGCACCCACTCAAACTCTCAAACGTCTTTGAGCAAAGCTTAAGTTCAATCAGCTGCACATTTATATTGATGCATGTTTAGCTTATGGTTATTGGGCCCTTCATAGCTCTGTACATAATGTATTTGTTACTTTCATATTAACTCTCAATGAATCCATTATTTTCATGCTATTTCAATTTTGCATGGTGGTGGTATTTTTTAACAGGCTCTTATTTTGTAAGGAAATAAGCTATTGTGTCATATTACCCATCATTTTGTGCAGAATTGAATGGAGATTCATTCTCAAGTAAAATTTATGTCATACTTTATGTATTTTCAGAACAACATGCATTTAATTACAAGAAAAAATCAAATCCGAAAACGAAAAAATTGCATGCATCAACAAATTCAAAGAAGGAAAAAAATTCAGTTTTGATGAAAATATCATGAAATATTTATTTTAACTTAGAACAATATCTGTGGAAACAGAAAAAAGTCAAACCGCAGCAAAAAATACACATTTGATGTGTTTTGTATGTCCATGAAGTGACAGTGTAAATTTCAAAAATCAAGCGTCAAGAAAAAATAAAAACAAGTTCAAACTTGAAGTAAGTGATTTTTTCAGGTCCTGCCTGGTGTGTAAATCTGGAAGTTGGAGATCAGCTCCTCACACAGGTTCAAAATTGGGCACAGGGGTTGTAGGCTCAATATCAGCTAGCCTTCACACATCAAGGTCTGGGGCATGGTCTGCAACATGACTGTTGTTCCATGGTACATTGCTAGTGAATTAGAAAGAAAAAAAAAAAAAGGATTTAGAATCAGGAAAAATTAGAATGGTTCATACTCACCATATTATTGTGAATTCCTAGCCGTATCAATTTCAAAATTTCCTTAGATCTCACCAAAATCATGAATCTAACACATAATTTTATGTCTTGCTCTACTTCCTGGTTGTAGATCTAGATTAAATCTAGACCTAGATCTAGCAAAGGTGAATGGTTGATCATTAGATCTAATTTTCCAACACAATAAAACAGCTAAATATGTTATGCACATAATCAGGAGATATAAATTAGATCTAGAATCTATAATTCACAGTTTCTTTAAAAATTTAAACCTAGATATATATCTACACACCTTCTCTCTTGGTGATTTGGTTCAGGATCGTCCTCTTCATCAGTAACAGCCCACTCTTCGTCAGTGTCGGGGATCCATTCTTCTACTTCCGAATCAGACAAATGCAGTAAATCCAAAAATTTATGGTCTTTCAGACATGCCTACCGTTCCGGAAAGTCCGGATTCGTCCCTGAATTCTACCAGAAAATAACCTGCGTTCCGGAAATCCGCATTTTTATCACAAAATCCGGAATTTCGCCG
>BLXT01008339.1:984652-996682 GCA_019648995.1 Plakobranchus ocellatus
TATTTGAACTCTTCAGGAACTTGAGTTGCATTTGAATCATCAGATTTTTAGATTTACAGGATGGAGATTTGGAAAATGTATTGGATATGGATGTAGGTTAAATAATTAAATCCATTGTGCATGATTAGGAGAGAAATGGGCTCCATTAAGGAATGCCAGTTTCCAACTAAAGGTGGAATATTGTTGTTTTGCTTGTGTCAGCAATTTCTTCCAGCCTTCAGCACGCCTCAGGTTTTCCTTTCTATTTTGTACTTACTCTAAGCTTACTGTTCACCCAAGCTAAAATGCTCTTGACACTGCAGTATTTGCTAAAGGGAGTGTGCTGTACATTATTATGAATAAACTCTTTATCATTTATCGGCAGGGTATTTTCTCATTTGGGTTGATAAGTAATGTAGTAGAGTTCTGTAATTTTTTTATAAATGGAGAGACTGGTACGTTTTCTAAAGTAGGTCTATGATCATCTCTATGTATTTTAAAAAAAATGTTTTCTGAGAGGACCATAGAATTTTTAAATGTATGAAAGCCAGAATAAATACCTTTTGAAATTGTAAACATGATTTAGAAAATTTTAAGATCAGTTTCAAATGCTTTGAATATGTAAAAATGATATTGCATCTATGCTAATCGGAGATAATTGAGATAATGACAACATTTTTGTAATAGTTCTTTGCTCTTCCCTTTTTAGTTCTACAGTTATTTTCTTTTGAGTTAAGTTGTTGTGTCTTACACATTTTTTTCAAACTTTAACAATTTCTGAAGCTTCTGTTCTTACCATTTTGTTGTAGAGAAAGTTAGCAGCCCCACATTTGCAAAATAATAACACACTCCCTGTCGTTTTCAGGCTCAAAGCTCTGTCTGCTTCTTTAATTTTTTTAATTGAAATTTTTTTTTCAAGCTGCTTAATATGTTTAATCCACTGGTATAAGGATATATTGTCCATTGTAAAGTTTGCAAACCTGTCAAAGTTGCAGACTTCTAGAAAGCACCACAATATTCTGACTATTTAATCCCTAGACAGGGAAGGAAATATTAGCTGGCGAGATAAAGAGAGTGACACAGATACAAAGTTGAAATCAGTGGTTTGAAATGATATCAAATGTGATTTTCTTTTTTACCTTTTTTCACCCCCTGAGTGATGTGGGAAGCAGAATATCTACTGTACCAGTTTCTCCAAACTTGTTCTGGAATTCTATTGGGAAAAAAAAATATTTTATGCTCTCAGTGCAGTGTAGGCCTAGCCTTGGCAATGTAATGATTATAAGGCCCTGCGTCTCAGCTCCATCAACACTCAAGGTGTACGCATGTTTGTAATAGGATCTGCTCTGTTTTATAGTCAGATCAGGATAGAACTCTAGATTTCACTAATAGATCCAATATTCTGTGGAGTCTATCCCTAAGAAATTCATATACACTGTAGTGCCTATATAATTCAGCCTAAACTTTGAGAAGAGATAAGATTGGTTTCATCACCTTATAGAAAGTTATGCATTGGTTTAGTGCTTGGTATCAAAGTAAATTGAGGTATTGCTTCTTTCTTCTCCCAACCCTAGAGATGCATGTTTATGGTAAGAAACACTAGCTCCCAACCCCTCTTTCTCCCCCCCCCCCCCCAATTTTTTTTTTTTTTTGGGGGGGGGGGGCTTGGCAAGTTGCACTTAGGTAAATGTAGGCAAAAAATTTTGTTCCACTTTATCAGCCAGCCATCATGTTCAGACTTGTCTCTCACTTTTTTGATATTCCTCAACAAGATTCCAAGAGGAAAGTTTGGTCTGTCTGAGGAAGACAAGTCCAATAAATATACATGAACCTCTATAAGTATAGCTGTTTGATCAAAATTGCTGTCTCCATAGCAGCACTTTCATTACATCTTATTCTCACGTTTATTTTTTGTAGAATAGCCAGTAAGTCTGTTAAATTTGAGTATTTTCTGGCCACTAGCAATGTCATTGACGTAAACGTCAAGCAACCTTTTTCGGCCATGTTATGCGAAGAGAAAAGTTGGAGAATCTTGTAACAACAGGAATGTTGGAAGGAAAACGCAGTAGGGGAAAACAACGAGAAAAGCTCATTGAAGGCCTGGCAGACTGGCTGAAGGCAGGGAAATCGTTGGAATCAATAGAAGCGACAAAGGACAGGAAAAAGTGGAGGACCATGATTGCCAACGCTGTAAAGCAAAGCACCTGATGATGATGAGCAATGGTCATTTGCATTTCAGTTTTAGGAACTTGATAAACAAAATCTGCCTCCATGTTTTCCCTACTTTATGGAAGAAATGAATTTCTCTAAAGACATGTTTCATACTCAAAATTTGGGATTGAAAAAACAATTGATTTCACACAAGGAAAGTGTATACTTTCATAAACCTTTTTTTTCCCATTATAATAAAAAGTCAACATGCCCTTTCTGAAATGTGAAAAAAAAACATGAGCAATGTTTTTCTAGATCAATGTATGAGGACTTTTTTTTGTCTCTTGTGTCACCAGGCAAACTGTTGCTGATGCTGCAGTCCATCAAGCGGGGAGTGGCTGCTGATCGCTCCAATCCTCAGTTCCACATTTGTCTCATCCACTTTTTGCAATATGGTAAGCCAGTTGATTTGTTTTGGGATATGTCTAAATATGTAGAGTAGATTTATTTAAAAAAATGATTGAAGTGAAGTATGCAGTTGGAAAGCAACGTTCAAAATCCATTTTTCTGTTTTAGTGAAAGAAAAAAATGGACTTGTTGAGCCCACCAAAACTGTGATAGAACAAGAAATGGAGAAAATCTATGGAGGCAAAACAGCCTTGCAGCTCAACACAGATTTTCTCTCGAGAAACGCTGACTCGTTGCCTCATCGATTAGCAGGTGAGATTTGTGGTGATGTAGGGCAATTCAGAATCATAGTTATATTAATATCTTACATAGCAACTTAATTTGTTCGTCTATAATATTTTTATAGGAAATTCATATCAAATTTGAAGATTGATTGTGAATGTGAGTCAAGAGTTGAAACTTGACTACAGCAAATTGTGTATGGTACATAGAGGCAAAATTAGCCATTAGTCTTTTTTTTTTTTTTGGCCTTAAATAAATGTTTATACTCGAGATTCTGATTCTGTTTTCGCTGTAATTCTTTACTAATTTGCAGCGACATCAGGAATTTTGATATTTTAAATGTTAGTTTCGTTTATGTGTTTAGTATTTTTTGCTTCATCTGCCTCTCAAACTGATCAGTTTTTATTTATTTTATCTGACTACTTGTGGAATGATCCACAATGAATATTCATTTTATGTTTGTTCTTGAACTTTGTTACAGGGGCATGTATGATGTACAAACTCGATAGCTCGAGGCAGAAAGAAGCTTTGTCTTTAGCCACAACTCTGGATTCTCAAGTGAAAGGAGTGACTATCAAGGTAGGCTAGCAACACAGAAACAGGCTATAGGTTTACGCAAGGATTCAGAGTTTCGTCATCAACAAGTGGATGGTGAGAGGGGAGAGAAAACTTGACACTGGTTTTGAAAGTAACATGATAAGATGTTTCGTATCGTCAAGCATGACTGTGAGGCTGTTACAATTACATAGGCTAAGGATTAAGGTTATTGAAGTAAAATAAAAGTTATGTCGCTCACTTATGCATTTTAATTCATTTGAGATTAAACTAATTTTTGCCTTTCATCTCCAGAACTGTGTTGATGTCCTTGAGTCGCTAGGCCGAGGTGATTTAGGACAATGTGAACAAGAAGCAACTGACTATCAAACTAAATGCCACGAGCGCTTTCCTTATGCCACAGCATTTAGCACCGAGACACGAGAGGTGGCAGTAAAAGAGGAGACGTTGCCTGGGAGCACCTCGTGTGAAACTGTTGTCAATGGCTCAGCACTGAAGCACGAAATGTGTGTTACTGATTGTGTATTGACTGAACAATAAAGCTCCAAGCCAAACAGTGAATTCTGGCTTATTCACAAGCATTCAAATGCACCAGCCTTTCTACTGCAGTGATTTATAGAATGAAATCAAATTCTCAGCCAGCTTTGCTATGTCAACTTCTGCACGGTTTGGCTCTCATCATGTAAATCCACTGGTTGCCTTGCTCTAATTTGGTCTTCTCACTCCTAAAACAATGAACGTGTGGATGCCTGACAAGTCAAGCTTTTTCAGTGAGCAGGATTTCCATGTGACCCAAATATCTGCCATTCTCTGCAATGTGATTCTGACGTGTGCACCATTAGTGCAATGGCTTTTTTAATTTATCATTTTAAAAAAATTTTCTTTTTTTTCCCATATAAGATTTTGCACAACATATTGTTTTCCTTAAAACATTTCAGTTTCTTATTGTTTGGGTTTTTTTCTTTTATGTCATATACTCAGAATTTATAACTTTTTTTAATAGTTTAAGAAATCACATTATTTGAAAGTCTGGCATTGGAGGGCTTGTATTTAGCAAGAACAAATGGTGGGAAATTCATGATGACTTTTGAGCAACAGCACTGTAGGAGGCCAAGATAGTGTTAATAATAATATGTATGTTTAAAAAAATAGAAAATCATTTTGAAATATTGGGCAGCCTTATCTAGGAGTCATCACAAAGGCTTTGGAATTTTGTATGGTTGCAGAGTTAGTTAGGAATGAACATCTGTGTGCTTCAAAGTTGTGTCAAAAGATGCTTCTTCTTTTTTAAAAGGCCCTGTCCATGGCGTTAGTGGAATTGTGATATATGGATAGTTTTAGCTTGGTGCACAAGTGTTGTCCTGTGCTAAATAGTTGCAGAGACTAAATTTAGCCCAGCTTACTGCATCCGTTTTAATGTGCCTTTATTTTGTGGTGCACGTGGGAATGTCAATGTGACTTTGACGTTTTGTGTAGGAAGCAAAAAGAAGGAGAAGATGTCACTCATTTGCTGATCACTTGTGGAAAGGAAAGAGTTAGTGGCTCACATCAGCATAAGAGGGTAACTACGGGTAAGGAGAATGGATTTTGAATTAATTTGCAACTTGGTGAAGGAACATCTCTGTGAAATCTCCAAGAAATTGTCTTGTTGCTGTGAGGACATGGCATTGATTTCAGTGAATGAACAGGTGTGAGACTTCACTTTGAACCTTTACATTGTGGCTCTAACTCCAGTGTGGCATTACTCTAAAGCCCCTACCTACACAGACCAACCACCTCAGTGGCTTCGCTATGTCACCTTTATACAAGTCTGGCTGCTGAGCCTTCGGTTTTGGGCATTCTTAAACTTTTTTACAAAGTATAGTGCACTTTGCTTTGATTTTATTCTCTTAATCATAGCATTGAACTTTATGGTATAAGAAACAGCTTTACTGCGTTAAGTAGTAATTGTACGTACATTGATGGAATTTTGTGGATTTTTCTTTTTCTTTATTTTAAATTCTTGTCCAACTAACTATATTATAGTTAGAAGGAGTATTTTAAATAGTTGCTATGCTTATATATGCCAAAATTTGGTTAAGTTATATATCACAGAAAAGCTGCTAATTTTGTTTTATCAAGATTTGTCTCCATTTTTTAGATGGGATGTAGATACCAAAAAAAAAAGAAAAAGGTTAAGAATTGGGCTTCTTGTGGGTGACAAGGATAAGAGAATAGCCAAAGCATTTACCATTTTTATGTTACTAGTTTGTACTCTCAGGCCAGGTGTGAGTGGATGTGAAGGGGGGGGAAACAATGAAGTTATGCCCAAAGGTCTAACTCTCTGACCTGATGTGTGTGTGCTTACATGGTTGATGACTCGTTGTACAAGAGAGGGCAACTTCACTATGTCTCCCAATACAATAGAATTTCAAGCAGCATGAGCATAGGGTTTTTCTTTCCTGAATTTTTCAGTTTGTAGCTGTCAGAGATTTTTTTTTAATTGAATTTTTCCAGCAAAAAAATGTTATTTTGCTCTAAGAGGGTTAAGTTTCTTTTCTTTTTTTCCATAGAATCATTGTTTGGAATTACAATGCACTCAGGCTATATTGACATGAAAGCGGCGATTGAGATTAATTGATTGTTGTCTCTGAGTGAGCGGGTATCTGTATGTGAAATGTGGATTTTAGAAAATGTGTGTGAAGTCCTAAGGAGAGGATTTGATAATCAAGAACTCTACTGAGAGAGCATAACAGAGAACTGAGGAGACTGTAAAACTTCCAACAATATGAGAGAGAGAAACGGTAGGGAAAACATTTCAATAGAAGGACAATTTTCTATTGACAAAACAGAAGGCAATGTCGGTATTTGCAAGCTTTTGGTGGAAGCAAAGTCGATATAGGTGGAGTGCACTGTACACCATTGTAATAAATGTTAATTTTATCTATCGAAATTATCATTTTTTGACTGCAGACTTTTATTTATTAAGAGACAAATAGTTGACGTCTAGCAATATCAAAAGATTGAACCAGTGGTGGCTCCCTCTAATCACATTTCCTGTGTAAGGCTAGTACCAGCCAGTTGTGGCTTGTTCTTGTTCATTTTGCAATCTGATATGTGAGAAAGGCAAATTTTAAATGATCAGATAGCCCAAACTTCAAGCTCAATATTGTTTGTGTCCGAAGTCTCTAGTAAGAGCAGAAACATCAAGAGCAAATGATATTCATAATAGTTCATACAATGGTTGGTAGTTTATTTGATCCTTAATGCTTTTAATTACCTGCAATAAATTTGGTTAACTGTCCAAGAAATATTTTTAGAGAGAGGATCTTGGGTCTCATTTGATGTGAATGGGCTTCTTGGTTTTTAATGTGTGTTGATGCAGAAGTAATGGATCCAGCAACATAAGAAATGGCTGTAGACTTAGAAACCATCATGGAAGTTCATCTGTTTGTGACTGCTATGTTAAAGCAATCACTGGATGACTGAATAAATATTCAGATTGGAAAAGGATCTAATCTTTTGTCTGTTGGTGATTAACAACAAATTTGATTAAATTTCAACTTCTCAGTAGTAGTAGGAGAGAAAACTGAATGCCTAAATGGCTTTGTAAGCTTTATGTTTTTGGTTTTTTTTTCATCTTCATATCAGAATCTGTACACATTTGTCCCATTTTCTAGCATTTTTCTATAATTTATATTGTTTGTTATCCAAATCGCTGATGAAATAAACACATTTATCTATTTATAAAGCTATATATGCAACTCTGATTGTTTTGGTTATCATTAAGATCATCACTAAGTCAATGATTTGCAATGATTCAGTGAAGAGTGAAGAATTATCTTGTGTGTAAAAAGATGTATTTTTTAAAGTTTCATTGGGTACAAATGCGTTTGATTGAGAGATTGTTGCATGCAGTTTAGAAAATATGGCCTCTTTATTTGGTTTTGATCATTACCAGTCAGCACTCACAATCACATGTGGATAGTAAAGAATGATTTTTTGAATGTCATTGTTTGAAAGGACCCTTTTAGGACAAAATTCAGAGTCTTTATATCAGATTTGCGGCCTATGTTTCTCATTTGACTGAAGAAAATGGAAACATTCTGTAATTGCCAGCTTGAGCTGTGTACTTTTCAACTTTTTTTTTTATTGTGAGACTAAGAGAACACAACCAGGCAGCACCCGTTGTAGGGTGCCTATTTTGTGGATTAGGGTGGTTAGATGCTGGAAGAATGTAGGGAGAGTCGTAGGTTAGGGTGGTTAGATGTAAATCTTGCTGGAAGAATGTAGGGAGAGTCATAGATAAGAGTGGTTAGGTGCTTATCTTGACATAATAGAAGAAAGCAGGGAGAGCTTTTGATTTAGGTTGGTTGGATTGGTTTTGTTTAGCCTCTAGGAGTATGATAGATAAAATATTCAATGCAAAAACTATGTGATGTCAGATATGAGTGAACTCATCAAGACAGATCTCTTTTTCACCCAGGCCAATGTAGAGCATGTGTGTATGCGAATTTTTCTATTTTTGTAAAAGCCATTTTACTCCCAATCCAAAGCATTGTAAAATAGTGTACATTCTCTCTTTTTTTTTTTTTTTTTATTGCACCAAAGGTATGGAGCCCAAGGATTTACTATTGTATATTTTCCTGCTAGTACTACTGAGTGCAAGTGTGATTGTCCAACGTGTTGAAGTGGGCTTTTAGATTGTTTCCCGATGGCATGGAATTGTGTTTTGACAATGTCAACCTCTGTGTGTGAATATATCTTTTAAATGGCTGATCGCATGTTTTAAAAACTCTGAAATTGTGAGGAATAATGTTTGGGGGGCCAAGTATACAATGAAAAATACAAATTGGGCCTAATAAAATAAGTATGAAATAGTTAAGTTCTATAGCAAAGATTTTCTAACCCACATGCAGCGTGCATTGCAAGATAAAACTAAGAAAAAATTCAGCATTTATTCACAAGGGAAAGGTAGTAGTACAGGAACCTTTTTTTTTTTTTTAATTTTGGAGCTGGTTCTATCTGAGGATTTTCATGTTTACTTTCTAAATGCGTTGTCAGGTTTTGCCTAGGAATTCAGGAAGCCTTTGCTTCAGCTAATCCCTCCCTTTTCCTTGCATTAAACTTTTCACTATTCACCATCTTGGGTTCTATGGTCGGTTATTGTGGGGTTTTTTTTTTCCCTTTGAGTACATGTTTTTTAAGCAAAAATTTTAAAAAAAGGTTGCCATATTGACTTAATGTACCATTTTAAACTATCATTTCTTCACAATTTGGTTACAACCTGGTTTGAGATGCAGTGTAGATGTTACTGGTATTGAACAAATTAAAAAATGGAAGTGTTTGTTGTGAAAGTTGCTTATCATTGAAAACAAGCCTGCAAAGAGAAGTTTCTGGACCGTGTGACAAATGAATGATTTATGCAAGTATTTCATCCTTCATGACATTAACTTTGTGTCATGGAAACATGTCCATGTTTATTATTGCCTTGTTCATCAGTTCAAAATCCTTTCACAATAAAATTGAAAAAAAAAAATGTCCAATTTCAGATCAGTCTTTGTGTTCATTTATATATATATATATATATTTAAAATTATTACTTATGCACCTGGGGTTTTTTTGGCTTGCAAACTTATTTCAGAGTAAAATGTCTTGATTGAAACCAATCCAGTTAGTTACATGTGGAACTCATGTGAAATCTTTATACAGTTTTTTAAAGGTTTCTGTGATTTTCCTCCCAAGTCTTAAATTAAGTTAAATGTTTTATCCCAAATTTCGGTGATATTTGATTCACAAAGACAGTTGATGATACACTTTTAAAGCAGCATTCCAGGGACTATCAAAACCAGGTTGGTTTGTTAACATATTCTGGTTTAGTCAGGGTAATTTTTAACAATTAAAAACAAAGAAACAACAATTTCAGGACATAAAATCATTTTATTTTCTTTAACATTGTGGTTAACAAGTGTTCTATTGCTCCTTGTATGTTCAACAACTGGGACCAACATGAGTGAGCTTTATAAATCTGAATTAGATTATGGCTATTTTCTTTCTTTTTTGCATTAAAACATTCATTAATAGCAATACAATGAGGATGCAGACAAAAACATATCGCCTATGGCATACCACCAAGATGTCCAACGCAACAACTGTATCAACACTACAAATTTATACATCAATAGAAATATGAGGCTTCTACAAGCATGAACATAAAATCAAAGCTATGACATACCACTAACAATTCCAGTTTTGACTTAACTTTTAGATGCTGGCCATACAAACAGTACATACCTTGCTTAAGTATAAGCATAAACCACTTCATTGAGGAATTTCATGCATGGTGAACATGATAACAAATTTCCTGTAGTGAAATATCATGTTTCATATTTATAGAGTTGTGTATTCATTTTTAACAAATTGAGTAATGGTTTCCTCATGCAGTAGGGTAGAGCAAAATGATCAGTCTCACACAGAAAGTGCGCTACGCAAAACTTTTAAGAACTAAGCAAAAGGAAAAAAAAACGGCAAATACATGTAATCCAAAATCTCGAAAGCAGTCCACCAAATCCAATTCTAAATAATCATGTCTGTATTCATGATAAGGCATAAAAAATAATAATCATCAATAACATTGAATTGAAAAACATGAGTTTGATACTTAAATCTGGGATTATACATTAACATGTTATAGACAGTTTCATGGAAACAATGGACCAGATAAAAGTTTTGGTACAACTGATACACAGAATGATTCATCAAATTTCCTGCATACTGACGAAGCACACAAATTAAAAGATTTTAAAGTAAAAATAAAATCCCTATCACTTAGTATCAGTAAAAGCATGAGTTTCTTCATTTAGCACAAACTCGTTTAACATCCAAAGATTATTGTCAACCGTGTGTCAGTGCACATAAAGTGATGACGTAGACACATCCTAAATGTGCTCTACGTCTCATTGTCTTTGCCATAGTGCATCTTCCACATGGTGGACGTCCTTCTGCAAAATCATGTCAGAAGAGATAACACCAGTGCTTAAAAGCATACAAGAGACGTTAATTAAACTCGAAACAAGAATTTCTGTACTAGATCAGAATCTAGACCCGTTCAGCCGAACGCAACAGAAGGTGGTTTTGCAACCGATTCTACTTGGACTAGATTTAGGTCTACTGACCACAGTAGGCCCAAGTGACACTGTCAGATCTAGAGCACCGCTCGCTTCTGTTCCCCCTGGATCTATCAGTCCCACTGAACAATTCGGTGCAGCTGATATTCAGTGTGATTTTGAGAGAATCAGAGACAGTCTTGTAAGAATTCCCGTTCAACAGGACTTAAGTTTAGTGATTCAAGTGTGGGCATCAGACAGGAATGCCGACCGGCACTCAAGATTTTATCTAAGTGTGCTAGATATGGAGAAACTGGGCTAAAAATATTGTCCCAGATCGCAGATGAACCGGGAGAGACTATCAACGTGAAGAAAAGTGATCTCGACAGCATTTTTCTCACGCTAGCCGCAGAAGTAAATTTTCTAGTCAGAATTTGCGGCTTTGGTAGTCAAATCTACTTTCAACGAGGACACCTCTAGAATATTTCGGTCATTCGAAAATAACCAGGGTTCTTTCAGCAAAACCTCACTACAGAATGTTAGAGTTGCTGCTGAGCTAGCCGCAGCACAATCAAGGTTTTCCCAGAGTCACAGCCAATCCAGAGGATCCCGTGCAAGGGGACGCAATCGTGGGGGTAGTAATTATTCTTTCTGGTCCCGCCCCTTTCGTCACGACGGACAAAACGACAACACTCACAGAGGTCATCACGGTGGGGGCTTTCCTCCTACACATCGCAGTACCGATGAGGCCTAATGCATTGGGGATTCCATGGCGTGTGCTTTGGGTGCAAGTCTATCACAACATTTACCATACTGGCGAAGCATAACAAACAATCAGACTGTCCTAGACTGGATAAGCGAAGGGGTAAAGTTAAATTTTAATTAGACGCCCTCTTCTTTCTTTCTTCGAAACAGAACTTTTAGTAAAACAGAAAGTGCATTTATTGACTCTGAAGTTAAGAAACTGTTAAATGAAAAGTGCATAGAATGTGTAGAATCTAGTATTCCAGACTTTGTGAATCCCATACAAACAGTTCCCAAAAAAGACTCATTCAGATTAATTACTGATTTACGACATTTGAATGGTTATTGCAACCCCCCTAAATTTTCCAATGAAGATATTGAAGATGTTCTCAAGGTCGTTTTACCGCTTGATAAACTGATAACCATAGATCTAAAGAATGGTTTTGTCCACATCCCTGTGAACAAAAACTTTAGACAATATTTGTGTTTTCAGTGAAGAAACAAATTTTATAGGTGGTGTGTTCTGCCCTTTGGCAGCAATGTCAGTCCTTACTATTTTTGTAAGATTGTGCGTTGTCTGATTGAATACTTTCGTGAGAATGGTAAGAAAGTGGTCGGTTATGTAGATGATTTTATTGTGGCCGACTCCTCGGAAGATATTGAAGGTACAAAGTCATGGGCTTTGAATGAACTTTCAAGGTTAGGTTGGCATATTATTATTAATCATGAAAAGAGCCATTTATCCCCTAGTCATTCAGCAAAGTTTATTGGATACATAATTGACACAAATAAGCAGACAGATAGTGTTTGGCTGTCAATACCAAAA
>BLXT01008339.1:1027770-1044473 GCA_019648995.1 Plakobranchus ocellatus
TATAATTACGTAAAGAGTATCAAATGTGTCATGTTTGGCACAGCCTGAGATATAAATGAATTCAAGATAGAGTTCCTACTACTCAGTACTGTGGATAAGCATCTAGTGCAATAATTTTATTAGACTGAAAGCTGTTAAGAATTTATGATTTAATTATACTTTAAATATTTACCCTCAGGCCAGTTCTATAATGGTCAACTCAAATGCTTTACTTGTAAATAAAATTTAAAATGGTAAAAAAACACATATCAAAGTTGAACTAGAAATCAAATGGCAATAAATGTGAAAACTTTGGGGTTTTTTTTTTTCTATTCATGAATCTGTTAAAAATCATTGAGTTTCCATAGTACATGTTTTGTACTGTAGGTTTCAATATTCACATCCACCAAAGGACAACACCTTTGTTTATTTCAATAGTTTAAAGCTTACAAGAGAAACCTATTATTCAAAAAGACATAACACCGTAGGCTTTGTTATTATTATCAACTTTTTCATTGTTTAATATGTAGGACATTTACAGCAACAAATTTTGTCCTGTTTGTGAACCAACACAATTTAAGGATTTTCAAAGCGCAAAAATTATTTAGTCAGTCATTCTTTACTAACAAAAGAAAATATTATGGAAAGACTTCCGATTATGCACACATCACATAGTGATCTTCCATATTTTTATTAATGATGAAATGAAGGCAATTTTAATCATTGTAGACAGTTTTGAAGTTTACCGAAAATTTTTAACATTAACACAAACATTTTCACTCATAAACAAAGATATCATGTACACTTTGGGAAAAATTGACAAATTTTCAGAAATCCTTTTGAAATATTTAATGGCAGTTGAGTTTTAGTTGTTCAGCTCCAGTTCAATGATCACTTTTGAAATACAAAAAAACAAACAGATGATGCAAAATGAAACTGTCCCTTTTCACATTATTTAAGGGTTATTCTGTGACATGAGAAGTTGAAAAGCAGTCTAAAATTAATATATTTTCTTTTCTTGTGTGCATATTCGGAAATCTTACCAATGACACTGTGACTTTTAAAATCATGTGTTCAATAAACCGCGAACTTACAAAGCATGCAAATTTATTGTGGTTATAAATAAAATCTAACCATCTTTTGAAGATAGTTGGTTATGTTTTATCGGAGATACAATCCTTGTCCTACGATTTACTGACACATGCACTCAGCAATCAGCCAATGCTGAAGAAAGGGTTTCATGGCACATTTGATACGTGTTGTGATATTGTTTTATATTTGCCCAAAAGCCAATGCTGCTACATTGGTTGCATTATTGTTTTTTTTTTCACACAAAGTAAAGGGGTGGGCCGGGGGTGGGGGTGAGTTAAAGAATAACTTTTTTCAATCTTTTAATGACTGCACTCTCTATCTAAACAGGTCACTTCCTCCATATGAACCTCCACCACCATGGATCCCACCAGCAGAGGTAAAAGTTGGGCAAGAGTTTTGAATATATACACTCTAAAAAAGAACTATCTTTGGACTTTAGACTGCTATCCAACTTGTCATATCACAGTATACAGTATTTAATAACAATTCAGTCATGTGAAAAAAGGAAACATTCTCTTGGCATCACATGTCTTATCAAATAAATCTTTCAGAGAAGTCATTGCCAGATTGGAGGTGATGAACTAAAACTCAGCTGCTGTATTTTCTGAAAGTATTGAGTGTTTCATTTTTTCCCCAATCCCAAAGAAATCTTTAGTTTTTTTTTTTTTTTTTAAATTCTTTTTGTTAGTATTAAAAATTTTCGAGGGTAAATTTTAAAATTGTCTCCAGTTGACTAGATTGCCTTCCTTTCATCATTTTTTTGTTAATATTTAAGAGTTTTACGTTGTTGAGTGCATTTTTGGATGTGATTCAACTGTTGTAGCTTATACTGATGTAATAAGATATATAGGTTGAACATACTGATGAGTGGAACTTACCCTGAGGTTTTGTTCAAGTTGGGCATTTGGGCCTCAAGTTGTGACTGTTCTCAAGAATTTTTAAAACTTAATTGTATGACATCATGGTGCTTGAATATCGAAATAAAAATTTTTTGTAATAATCTTTTATTTTTTAAAGGGATTTCAATTGTGTAAGTTGAAAATATATTTCAGTTACTTTGTATTTGCATCTAGTTAATCATTTGATGTTTGTGAAGCTTAAATCAAGCCATATTTTCAAGTTCTTATCATATTTTACAATTTTTCTTTGACCAGTGATCATTTCATTTGGATATTTTATTCAGATAGCACCCCAAATGCAGCTTTAAATTGAATTCTTGTGAAGCAAGTGTGGCAGCCCAAAATTAGGAGAACGAGCCATATTATTTTTGTTAGAAATGAAGGGGCAGACAAGGAAGGGTCTTTCTAAGTTTAAAATATGAGGAAGAGATTTTGGTGAAAATTAAAAAACAAATAAAGTACATGTTCAGACTTTAAAAAAAATTAGGTCCAACTTTAAATTGTGTAAACATATTATGTTAAGAACTTAATGTCTATACCACCAGCAACATAAATAAATGTTGGATAATTGTGAAGGAAATGTGATAAACTTTATTAGATTTTTTTTAGGAAATGCAAAAGAAGAGTATTGAATGCAAATCCAGTCATAAATGATGTCTATTGTTGTGTCTTCAAACTTTTCGCAGAGAATCCGTAACAGAATGTACAACAATGACCTTCGATTTTTCTTGCCCAGGACTGTGGTATTAAAACGCTTAAAGGCTTCTGATGCAGTAAGTGCATTGATATGTATAGGTTGTTGTCAAGTGGTGGTCTGCAGGAGAGAAATAATTTTTTCTTGATACATGTTTGCATTATTATATGGATATGGATACCTGATACATATAAGTTATTGTTGCTGTCACTCACAGAATAATCAGTCAAAGACCCAACTTCATCCAAACGATGCTTTGCTTGGGGGAGAGGGGGAAGGATGTTGTTGATTGGTTGATATGAATTTGGCAAGGTCCAGCATTTGCCTGTTTATTGTTAGGTCTTGGTAAGATGCTCTGAGCCAGTCTTTTAGACGTAGACGTTATCGTAACAGATATGAAGTCCAATATTTGGGTGTTAGTAAGACTAAACTTAAGAAAAATGAAAAGCAGCAGCTGACCTTGCGAAACTGTAAGGTGATCTTGAGCTGATTAGCAGTCTGCAGTTAAACTGTGAGCCAATGCTAGGTATACCAGCGAAAGCATTGCAGAGTTAAAATACTAGGCTGGTGTACAGAATTCAACAGTGGTGTGCAACTTGTCAATGTAAAGTTGGGGGCTGTTTGTCTTGACTGCTCTCTTTTGGCGTATCTTGTTCATGAAATGGCAAGATGAATTTGAATATAAATAAAGATGGTGAAGAAAGCAAGCTGTGTAAACAGTGAACATGTGTGTACATCTCGGGCTGAATTGATGCATCCCTCACCACACTCAATTTGACTGGAAAATGCAAGAGCTGTATCTGTTGGGAGCAAACTAATGAATTCATGGAACTTAAAAGAACATTTTGTTAATAATGCAAGAAAGAAATTGATGTTGAAAGAAATCTTGGTTAATATTTCAATTTAATTTGTTGAAATAATGTGATATAACTATTTCAAGTCTATGTTAGTGTGGTTCTAAGTTTATCTTTTGTTTTATCTCCTCAGTTTAAAAGTTTTTACNNCCCCCCCCCCCCCCTTGTTTTTTCTTCTGTCTCAATTCATTGATGACAAAGTCTTCAATGGTAATGGGATTTGCCAGTATGGATGTCACATCTTCATAGTATCAAGTTGAAGACGCTCCATGAAATATGGTCTTGAGTCTACAATTTTTGTCAAGTTGCACAATAAAAAGGCAATTTTTGGGTGTCAATGTGACAATTGGTTGAAATTTAGATCTTTCCTGCCTTTGTATGTCAACCATAACCAATTTGGCTCATTAAAATTTGATATCCTTATCTGGCAATCATTTTTGGCGAATGGTATTTAAAAATGGAATTTGAATAAATTTGTTGGTCCTGATTTTTAAAATATATTCATGCCTACATATTTGCATTATATTTTATTTGTAAAACTACCCCCTGTAAGAGAGGAGCGGTGGCTTGTCTAATAGGGCAGTTGGCTATGAAGTATGAAGTCGGAGATTCGAATCCCAAGTCAATTTTTCATTGCACCTTGAGTCCACCAGCACTAAATGGGTAGCTAGATCTCTTAAGATCTGGTGAAAGTAAAGGCAGCGAGGAAAGCTATGGCAAACTACCTCATAAAGCCGTATGCCAAGAACAATCAGGACCCTACTCCTGGTTCTCTGATGCTTGGACTAAGTGTGGGACCCACTTTACTTACTTTACCCTCTATAATGTAATTTTCTCATGTAAACAGCTTTTGTATACATAAGTGCATTACACCTATGATCCTGATGTTTGTTTTCTTATAATGAAAATTGTCAGTATTTGATGTTGCAAAATGTGACTGTTAAATGCCTGTTAAGCTTAGCCAGTAATTCTTTTTTTATAGCAGACACTCATTTTGATAGATTGCAATTTCAAGTCTGTATACCTTGCAATTTTTTGCAATCTTTCCCACTCAAAAGTGCAATTTTCCACAGGGCCTGAAAGAATAATGGTTTTTCTCCCTCAAGTACCTCCGCTATTCTTTGATTAACCCCCATTTGATAATGTGATATATCGTCGTAGATATGCTTTTCGTTTTTTTTTGTTTTTTTTTAATATTTTGTTAGCTATGTAAAAGAAAATGAAAAACTCATTGGAGAGAGAATATAGAATTTTTGAACATACCTAACAAAAAATTAAAGTATTATTTTCTTTAGGATTGATTTCATGAACACACGATCTCTAATTTCTTTTTTTTTTTTTATCACCCACAGCTGGGATTTAATATACGTGGAGGCAGGGAACACAACTTTGGCTTTTATGTTTCCAAGGTATGTCAGTTATTAACATTCATTTCTAAGTTGCAAACTTTGGTGCCTCAGAATTTTCTACTGTTTTAGAATTATTTTCATGTCCAAGAAAGCAACTGAAAAAACACGTTTTTCCCTTTCCCACAAACTTTGAGTCCTGTTTCAGTGGCATAAAAGATATGCAGAAAAATATTTCGGTGGTTTGACCCTGACAATCTACATTGTTTTGAATTCATAGGCTATGTTTTCTTGTTTGAGTTGATGTTATTTCAAAACAATAAGGTACTTTTCATATGATTCTAGATAATTTACGGTCGCAAATTATGTAAAAAAATTAAGAAAATTGGATTTTTAGGTGAACTTCTCACCAAAATTATGTGACAGAAAAGAATGAAAAAACTCAAATGAAGAATTGCATCCATTGAAGTTCAGTTGTGAACAGAAGTTTTTTTGACATTCTGTTTTCTTTTTTTTTTTATTGATCAAACCAAATGTGTAGGTTATTCCTGACACGGGAGCAGCCAATGCTGGGGTCCAAGAGGGAGATCAAATTCTTCGTGTCAACAATATTGACTTTGGGAGCTTGGACCATTCTGAGGTATCCTAAGTACTAAAATTCAGCCAAAGCCCACATTTCAGTCAATACATACATACAGAGCACTCCACCCGTATCAATGTCGCTTATATACTTTATACTTTAATTATAAATGCGCAAGATCACTACCCAGGAAGCACTCCAAACAATATAAAATCTAGGATCCAAAGGATGCAATGGCAACTTAATTGATAATGATGTACTAAGCAAAGACAAAAAAAAAAATAAAACAGTTTCCAAGGAGATATTTTATAGAAAACTAAATGAAGTCGCAAAGTAAATTAGTAATGAAGAAACATTCAAACATTGCGCAGTTTAGGTTTCATCAGTGTGAAAATATGAATATAATTTATCAATACTTTGCATATGTCAACATCTTTATTGCATTGTCTGCTATCCTACTGATGTGCCCTCAGCTTTTCTCCCTCACTCATGTGGAGCTCCTTTATGGTTCTCAAGCGTAGTTTCATGAACATCACTTACGCAATTAACTACTTTCTTTAACATAGCATTAGCAGAAAGGAAGGTTGTACTGTGAAGGTATTTAGACCTGGTGAACAGTGATTCGATCTTGTGGAGAAGATAGTAAAGAGGGGGGCATGGTAACTCATGTAAGAGAACACTTGTTTGCTTTTTGTCTTCATCTTTTAGAATATCAACTTTCTTGTAGTTGCATATTTATATAGTGATAGTACCAGTAGTATTTTTCACATAAATACACCAGGCCCCTGTTGTTATTACATTCATTTCTCTTGGTTTTTAATTTTAGTTCCCAGCTACAATGATTCAACAGCTACTTTTCTAAGACAGAAAATTGTGTGTTTTTTTGCTGTATATTGGGCTAAGTTATAATTTGAATTTCTGAATGTATATATTCTATGGACGGGAGGTTTTAGAACTTAATCGTCTGAAGAGTAAGAACTGTAGAAGCTAAAAATCTCCCTCTGAATTTTTTACATTGAGAATCTGAAAGTCCCTGTTTTATCACAAAAATGATTGGTTGACTTTGATCAATGCAGTTCTTAGATTCAAAATTTGTAGAATATCCACTTTGACCACTGGGTTTTCATTTTTCCTCTTGGAACAGGTACATATAACAATATCTCTGTCTTTCATTCAGCCTATTTCTCTTTCCACATATAATCCAAATCTGGCAAAATTCTTTTGTCCTTACCATTCCTTTCCTCTGTGCAGACGTATTTGTTTCATTATTTCTTGCTTCTCTTTCCACATTTCTGTTATGTTATTATGTCTTTGTAGACTGTACTCTACAAAAAGGTGTGCATGTGGATAAAGAATTGCCTTGTTGATTTACATTTTTACTGACATTCAGCTGCACAGTTTGGGTTCAGACTGTCTTACAATTTTTTTTATATTGCAAAAAAATTTTTATATATCTCTTGCAGGCAGTCCGGGTGCTAAAGTACAACACAACCATTGAAATGGTAGTTCGCTATTTTCCATATGGTGAGGGATTGTCTTTTTAAAATTGTTTTACTAGAAAAGAAAAAGCAAAGATAAAACATTTTTGAGAATCTTTTCTATTTCCTACTCTATTATCCATTTACCCAATGGTAAGTATCTCAAAAGTATTATCTTATTGCTCCAGTATTTCTCAGGGGCGGTGTTAGTAGTAACAGTGCCATTGCAGCCAATGAAATTGTACCGCCAACCTCTCTTGATTTAGGTAGCAGTACAACCTTAATCAGCAGAACTTGGAAAAACTACAAGCTTCACATTTTACTACATATTTATGATGTGACAAGTGAAAACGCAGAACTTGTCTCTGGGCTTTTTGAGTTACCATATAAGTTATCAGAGAAGAGATTGGTTCAGGTCGTATCCTGAGCCATTCAAGAGAATGAAAGCACTGATAGCCTCAGCTGTGCATATTTTTTTGTATGCAACCCACTCTTCAGAAATCAATCTCTAAAAAATGTGTTTTTGTAAGTTTTCTTGTGGTCCCAGGTATGCGAGGTGAGGTTTTAGCCAAAATTCATCTTTTTGGGGCACTTCTTACCCTCCAGTAATTCCATTGCCATTGGATGTGAATCAATTATTTTACCAACTGCCATTGATGGAATCCAGCGTAAATTTCATTGGATGTATGAACACTATAATCAATTTATCAATTTTTTATCATCTGTACCATTTTGAAATTTTCCAAAATGATTGCCGATTTAATCAATAATTTACTGAGTCAAATTATGTTTTGAAGATGACGTTCTATCAGACTCCATTGTGACTCATTAACTATATAATGAAGATAGCAGATAAGGATCCTTAGGTTTGTATGTTAAGTACCTTGGCTACTAAATCAAGGAAAAAACCTGAATGTTTCACAATGTGTCACTCATAAGGAGGTATCAACTACATTATGGACAGCTGAATACTTTGGGAGTTGAAGGGATACTTCAGATAAGGTTGAATTACTTGACTTTTACCCGTTCATTCCTCTAGGACCATAGGGACTCTCCAATGGGGTTGATGAGCCTATGTATAAACATATATCTTTCTATGTTGCAATTCCTACAACTAGGCTCAGTCTTGGACTAGATCTAAAGGCTTGTATCTTTTGCCAAATACTATTACTAACAAGTTTGGAGTAACCCTATCCGTACGTGTGGGGTAATTTTGTTATCCCAAGGCTTGTTTATGATTTAAAAAAAATACTTAGAATGGGAATTTCTCTTTCAGCTTTTCAATATTACTCAAATATTCAGTTTGACATATGATTATGTAATAATGATTGACAGAAAATCAATATTGGACTGACCTTAGGTCATATCTGAAACCCTCCATTATTTTTTACTATGTAAAGCATGGGGTGATTTTGTTACTCCTGACGTATGGATAGGTATATAGCAATTTTTTTACTATATACGGTTGGGGGTATGCAGTTATCCCACACATACGGAAAAGACTGTATTGATATTAAAATGTGGGGGCACTCAGTTACCCTTGACGTACGGATATGACAGTAAAACACCTTGTATGGATAGTGTTAATGGGTCAAAGGAAAGATATGTGAATGTTGCATTATTTTATACTAGTCTGAAGCATTTCTGAGATGATTCTTTTTCATGTCTCAAAATTGACATTACATTATTTCCAAGACCATTTTTCACTGAACAGTGTATTCTCTTCAATCAATGCTCATGTGGCCCTCGAGTTATTTTGAATAATTCTGTAAGCTGTTGAAAAAATGATGTACTTGAGTTCCCTACAAGAAAAGAAATACTATAAACACAATTTTTTTCATCGTTGCAATTTCCTCTTTTTTTTTTCATCTTTAGAGGGGGGCATTGATGGAAGAGAGCATAGAAAATTGGCCTTGGATCTACAGGGACCCCTCTGTTGTGGGTTTGAGCCTTGCCATTGGTGCCATGGCCAGATAGTGGGCCTGAAAGCCTGAGACCACCTTGTTATGGATTGGCCACATATAAAAATCAAACCAAAAGCAATCATCTTCAGAGCTGGATATCAATTCTAGATCTGTAGACAGTCGCTCAGAATGCTCAAAACTGAATGGATGACTCCTTATATTCGACTTTCCAAAATTGAATTTTCATACAGATTTCAAGGGATCCAATCATTGACAAAATTAAAACACGTATTCAAACAGATGAAATTTCCCTATTCTGTACATCTTATCTAATACTGTACAGAAATTTATGTGACATTTGAAAGCCTTTTATTTTTTTTTTGTAATTTCAAGAATAGAAAATTATCTATGAAACAAAATAATGATGTACACTAGAAAGTTCTACATTTATCATCGTATATCACAGAAGTCTGACAGAGAAATGCCATGAGGACAGGGCTCACAACTCAATTTTAGCGACAAAAGAATTTGGGTTAAGGAAATAAAAGGAAGAAGTTTAAAATCATAATTATAAATTTGGAATTGTTTCCTTTACAGCTTTCTCACTGAAATAGAATACCGAATCGTACACACAAACTATTTAGCAAGAAGGGATACACAGGTATCTCTTCTTTTTTCCTTTCCATTCTTTTCTTACCCAAACAGGAAATAATGAACATATTAGTTTTAGAGTTACAGACCATGCGTATTTATATTATGAAATTTTGTAAAACATTTTTTTCATTTTCAGGCTACCAGCGAACCTATGATGGATTAGACGCTCAGACATTGCCGCAAATGCAGTACAGGTAGCAGGCCCAGAATTTACCGCTTGGCATAGCAATGGAACATGATCTGAATTGTGTAGCTCCTCCCAATGCCACAGCTGAAATCCTCAATCGACTGACCCTTTCAGAAGAGTGTATTGAGTCATAGCCTCTACAGAAAGACATGGCTCCATTGCACACAATAGGAATGTTTGAAATTAAGGGGAGAAACCCAAATCGTATGTGTGTATAAGTCCCCCAGCAAAACACATAGGAAGGGCAGACAAGCTAGAGACATAGGGCAGTACAAGTAACTCTAGGTAGCAATAGCATGGCGAACACCTAAGATTTTAAAAATCAATTCAGACTTTCTAAAGCATTTAGCTGAGTGATAGGGAATAGTTTATAGTAGGCTCATGGAAGTGGATTTGTTTCCTTTGAATAGAACATTGGCGGAATTTGACTGGAATTAAATCTCTATTAGTTGGGCTTTTATAAATGTTTGTTTGTGCACCCATTTAAAAAAAAAAGATTTTGTTTTTTCCGAGCTATTTGAAATATTCTATACTTTTTTTGTTTTTAAAGATTTTTTTGCACTATGTGAAGCAAATTTAATAATCACGAGAGGCAACATAGGATAACTTCTTTTGTTTCATATAAACATCTTGATTTTTTTTTTAGTGTGTAATTGGTGTAATTTCATCTCTGGACAGAACTGCCTCCTTAAAATGTAATATTGGCCCACAAATAATTGTGTTTGTACTGTTTGATTTCAACAGACATGCTCAAATGCTGTCCAGTGAGACAAGTCATTTTAGTCTTTTAGGGCGATGTTTCATCTTTCACATTTTACTTGTATTCTTTAATGAAAATGGTGCACTCCATTTATATCACCATTGCTTGTATAAAATATCTGCATATATTGACATTTATATTAAGCCCTTATTATTTTCTTTTTTTTTGTCAGTTAGAGATTATACTTTTTTTGACATGATTTCCTTACCATTTTTCTTATGTCTACATATTATGGTCTCCTCGTTACTCTTTTAACCCTATCTGTACGTGTGGAGTAATTTTGTTACCACAAAGCTTCTTTTTAATTTTTAAAAAATAAAAAATACTTAAAATGGGAATTTTTCTCTCAGCTTTTCAGTATTTTTCAAAAATTCAATTCAACAGACAATCAATATTGAACTGACCTGAGGTCATTTCTGAAACCCTTCATTTTTTTTTACTATGTAAAGTATGGGGTGATTTTGTTAACCCCCCCTTATGGATAGGTATGTAGCGATTTTTTTATTACATACGGTATGGCGACCTGCAGTTGCCCCACACGTATGGATAAGACTATATTGATATTTTGTTATTTGAAATATGGGAGCACTCAGTTACCCCCGGTATACAGATACAATAAACACTTTGTACAGACGGGGTTAAACTTTCTAAGTTCAAGTTTGTTTTATAGAATCCTTTCCTGAGCTCTCTCCACACCATTTTTCAATTCAATTTTTTTTCAACACTTCACATATAGACTGACTCATTCTCAGAGAGAGAGAGAAAAAAAAAAAAGCAATAGTTTTTGTAGTTTAGCTCTGTTCCTGAATGTCTTTCTGACATTGTTTGATTTTTTTGGAAAACTCAATATTAAAGATACTTCGTCTTTGCATTTTGATCATTGACATTCTCCTCTTCTATCGACATATTGTCACTAGTCATTATATCCAGAGTGCACTCTATATATCCAACGGCAGAGGAATTCCAAAATATCTATTATCAGATTTGCTTTAGACTTTGGGAGCTCTTCGTGTAATTCGTGTCTTATTGTAGCTTAATAAATTATACTTATTTGATATTAAATATCAACTTATTATGATGTATTATTTTTTATATAGGTATATAGCTTAATAAATTATACATATTTGATATTGAATATGAAGTTATAATGATATATTATTTTTTACATAGGTTTATGCATATATATATATACACATACCTGTTATTGCAGAAAGTAATTTTGGTGAAGTGATGATGAAATGTTTACTGTAATTCAATTCCTGAATAGATATCTGAATGATGTGATATATCGGTATTCTATGGGACATTGACATCAGCTACAATTAAGTCCCATTTTTTTTCTGTTTGTATATGCTCCAATGATGAAATTTTTACTGTATTAAGATTTCTGAATAGATATATGTAAATGATATGGCAACAGTATATATATATATATATATATATATATATATATATATATATATATATATATATATATTTATCCATATCCTACATCCAGCGACATATATAGCTACATCAAGTCCCATTTATTTTCCCTTTGTACATGCATTGACATGCCTTTCCTACGATATCCTAGCATTTCTTTCAATCACCTATTATGGTAACTAGATTTATATTTTAGATTTCAAGAATGCAGATTACGCACAATACATTGGAAACATAGAGAGAGAGAGGTGAGAGGATTTTCTCCTTTTTTTTGCCTTCGTTTCAAATGAAAATTTCATCACCTAAATGTTCTTCTAATCTATCACCATAGTATCATTAGTTTCACCCACATACAATAGATCCTTGTACACCGTATACTATTAATTTTGCAACACTATATCCTATGTGGTGGTAAGAGAAATAATGATAAGAAGCTGTAAAGTGTAACCAATCCAACTTCCTCACAACCGATGGGCAAAGACAGCTCAGCTGAAATAAAAGACAGGAATAAAGGGAATCTTTTTCAATTTGTGTACAATTCCATTCCATTACACACGCTTAACTTTCTTGGCGTCAATGTGTTCTGTATTGCAACAGGGTAGATGGATGTGGTAAAAGCCACCTCCTCTATGATTTGTTTTATCTTTTGTAGATATTTTTCTTATGTCCAAGATGACTGAACAAAAAAAAAATGTACATCATTTTATACATTAGAGATACAATTTTTTTATACAGTACGCATTCTAATTCTATAGAGAAATAAATACTCCCCTAAAATAAAAGTGTTCTTTTTGACATTATTTCAAGTTTGAATTTCTTTTAACTTTGAGTAAAGATAAACTTATAATAAACATCAAAACAATTCTGGCAGTGGTCAGTGAAAATTTTTTTATATTTTCACAGACGAAGCCATTATGTCAAATGTTTTAATGTTTATTTATTATTCTTTTACTTTGTGAGTACGGTTAAGAGTTATATATAATTCAAAGCTGGCAACTTTCTAGTTTTTACTTTCTTCTTGAGTGGTGATCTAGCCAATTTAAAATTATATGACTACAATGGAATACAATGAAGTGTATACCTGTAGGGTAGGAGCAAAAATTCTTCTTTTTTAAGCGATCATTTTCATGAATAATTTTTCTTTCTTTCTTTTTTTTAGATGCATATATTCAAGTCGTATTTTCGGGTAGTCCCAATTGTTCAGCTTTCATTTTAAGAAATAGTTTGGCCTTGGTTTATATTTGTATGCCTTTTGATAAAGGGCTATAAATAGATTTGGTTTCTCCACTTTATTCAGAATGATGTAGAGATACAAACTCATCACGATCATGGAAAGAAGTAAATGGATGAAAGAAACTGAGATGGCACACCATCTAAACAATGCAAGTGCATTACATTTACTTTGCTGTGTGGAAAATGATGCACTTCAACTGTTCAGAGGTCATAACAATTCCATATCATTTATCAGATGTTGATGTTGAAGCGTACGAGGAATATGATTTAGGACAAGCTTTCAGAGTCGAGATCTAGCTCTACCCCTCCTCAGCAGACCTTCAAACGTATGCCCTGGTACTGCATTAATAAAAATTTGCAACCGTTTGCTTGAAATAATTAACAATTAACAATCTGCTAGCTCAAAACTTGGATGTTTTTCATCTGAATATATTACTCTGAGTTTTCTACATGATTTTTCCTAAAGGATTGTACATATATTCCCTATATAATTTTCAATTTTAACATTGCTTTTCTCGAAACTTTCTTTTCATACCTAGCATTACATGAAATAGAAATCACAAGAGATATTAGTGAACATTTTAACACCAGTTCATACAGCATGGAAAAAAAGCTGACAACTCAAATTCATGAAGATCTGACTTTAGAGTCGCAACCACAAATGATGAATTATTCCTTTATTGTATGTATGTATGTTACAGATGGAACTTTGAAGATGAGCACTAACAGTAACAGCCAATCATTTGTCTTTTTCCACATTTCCATTAACTCTCAATAAACACAAAAGTTGTAATAAATTTTTGTAGGCCACTTTCAGATCAAGTTGCAAGTTATTTGATCGGTCTCAATTCTGAATTTTTTTTTTAACCTTCAACTTCTTAAAAATCACAAAAGATTAAAGGCTTGAAAGACACAAAATGACAACTCAAGTCTTTATTTTTTAATGGTCTAAAATAAATAAATAAAAATAACAAAAACAAAAATCAAACACATTGCCCAACGTTTGGGATTCAAAGTTATTTTTCGGCAATTTCTCATTTGCCAAATGCCAATGTTATTGGAAAATAATAATCTCTCATTACCAATCTGCCGTGACCGATGGAGAGCTACAGATTAATATTGGCCACCACAGATTACAGGCCTGACCGATGGAGAGCTGCAGATAAATATTGGCCATCACACATTACAGATCTGCCTTGACCAATGGAGAGCTGATGATTAACATTTCATGGCCATCACACATTACAGATCTACCCTGATCGATGGAGAGCTGCAAATTAATATTGGGTCATGAAAAACAACCATGAAATAAAATAAAAGCAGTTATATTTTTCAATTCAGCTAAGAAATATGCCTGTCACAGAAATCACAAAATGTGTTTTTATTAAAAATAGCCTTTGCTACATAGTTTGTAATTTAACATCATAAACTGCAACAGCTCAGCTATCCTCAAAAAACAACAAAATTTAACCTATAGACATAAATAAATGTTCATTCATTGGTCATATTGAGAAAAAAAAGAAGACAATGTGAGGAGAGTGAGGAAGAAGGAAAAACTGAAGCATCAAAATATTCAATGCTTAATGGATAATGTTCGCATGTCTGGCCTGTGCAGCCAGTGTCAGCATGTCTGATCTTGGTTTAAAAGGGTGACGGAAATGCTGGGGCAATGAAAGATTAAAGTGTTTGAAGATGATCAGCCCATGCACTTTATATATAAATAAGGCTCTTCATGGTGAGATTGACTTTGGTTTAGCAAAGGGATTATTATATATTATTATTAATGTTATTATTTTGCCCTTTTTCTATAAAGAATCTTTTTTTTTTAATTCCTCTTTTAACAAATCTAAATATGCTGGACTACAGATAAATCAATGTCTGGTGAATTAAAAACAAAAGGAGCTTATCAATGCATCTACATGTACTTTAACATTGCTAAATTCTTTACAATATAGAAACTGAAGCTCCGATTGTTGCAGAGATTGGCCTATAACATGAGATCGACTTAAAAGAAGATCAACTCATGCAAAGAATTCTATTTAATGTCATTGGTTTTGTTTTAGTCTATATCTTTTCTATTTTTTCTTAAAACAATGCAATCTAAAGTCCCAACTTTAATGAGCTGTCAATGTCATGCTTCTTTAAAGTCAATTTCGTGCAGCAATGGCAAGTGGTGTGTTAAATGCCATCCTACACTTTAGCCATACAATCACAGGTTTGTTTCCTCATCTTAGCTTTGAAATCTATAAATCTTTAGCATTTAATGAGATTTACTTATAAATAATGCGTTAAATTGAAGACTTCATTTTAGTCTGAAATTATGGCATTGAAAGAGATGATTGGAAAACATAACATTTCTTTGGCAACTGAATACGGCCAACCTTAGCACTATTTTTAGTGATAATAATAAGTTATTATTGTATTGTTACAGTAAGGAAAATCAAGCCTAACTCTAGGACTGATATGCCTACACTGCAGACTGAATAATCTCATTTCACCCTCCCTATAGTCAGGATTTTCCTGTATTTGCCAGACAATCGTATGTTCTAATTCTCTAAAGCAATTATCAACAAGAAAATGATCACTTCAGACTATGAAAATAGAAATTACTTGGAGATAAAAAAAAAATGTAATAAAGATTTCAATTTATCAATAAAGATTAAAAAAACTACAGGGACTAAATTATAGAACTCAACCATTTTCAAAATGGCAACAGTTGTTGTCAAAGCTATTGTGAAAGTTTTTCTCTCATATACAGACAGGCCGAATCTTTAGTCCTTCCTAAAAGAATTCCCGCTCAGCATTCTTTTTTGGAAATTTTTTTTTCTTCTTCTTCTTTTTCTTGCCCCCTTGTTTGGTTGCATTCTTGTTCTGTGGTGGCTTCTTACTTCCAGGATTTGCAACAACAACATCTGAAAAGTTGCAATATATAAAGATTTATCAGTCTGATGTAAATCATACCTTTGTTTAAGAACGAGATGTCTGGTAGGAACTTTACATGTAATGATTTATCTAAATCACAGTTGGATGGAGGAGTAAAAAAAAAGGTTAAAGAGAAACGCTAGTACAAAACAACACACAAATTAAGCAGTTCATGTCATAGCTGGATGGAAGTGTTTAGACGCAGCTGAATCTTACAGAATCAATGACAGTCAGGAAAACTGAACATCTCTAACAAAGATGTGTGTTGCAACCAAACAAGACTGAGTAGGCTACCAGTTGATGTGGCTGGAGGAGGTTGCTCATGTCTGCATTCAGAAATAACTCAGGCAAGAACATTCAAATGTCTAGTTTCTTTGTGGGGGGAACACCAGGGAGCTTAGAGTGGGTGATGACTGACCACTTGATATGGCTGGGAGAAGGTTGTTTAACTCAGGCAAGAGCATTCGAATGTCTAATGCAAGGTATATTGTTGCATTAAAAAATCACACTTTAAAATAAATTTTTTGAAGGTTTTTTAGTGTTTCTGCTTTTATCTCAATTTGTTGATTTTATTTCCATAAAGAATTTAGAGAGAGATTTGATGAACTTATCAAAGGGATTTTTTAAAGCTTATAAATAAATAAATGTTTTCAATGCAACAAGAAGATATAATTCCCTGAGTAAATGTGATCCTAG
>BLXT01008339.1:1064703-1076072 GCA_019648995.1 Plakobranchus ocellatus
CAATCCAATGCATCGAGTTGAAATCATCGCAAATGAATATTTTTGAAGATATGGTGGTTTATGGCCATTTTTGATCATATATTTTCAACAATTTTTGCGCATATCATTCATATTGTGAGAACATGGTAAGGTAACAGTGCAATTTTCCCTATAAATTAAGTGCTCATTTTTTAAAGTACATCCAAAGCATCAGAATCTATATCAAAAACAAAATGTAAGTTTGCAACTTAAATCAAAAAATTATGAAAACATAATATGTAAGTAAATAAAAAACAACAAAAATCACAAGTTTCAATTACTATTTTGAAATGCAATAAGTATAGTCGATATTTTTTAACCAACTGGGTAGGAATGCTGAAAAATAACATGGACTTAAATTTCAAACTCTTCAGGAGAGTGATCAAACATGACAGTACAAAGAAGTTTGACTAGTTTTTTGTTTTTTTTTTCAATTATGTAATTTATATATTATTAAGGTTTTGAGAGTCTTTAGAATTTCTATGTCTGGTGTAATCTGTATAGGCCAGTGGCAGCTCTTCTCTTGGAGAAAAAAAAATTATGCCATATGGTCCTGACTATATGATCAGTTGATTTCTTTATTACCGTAGGCTAAGTCAGAAGGATTTCTGCATTGGGAAACCACCTCCTAGTAAGTGGGTTGTAGAAGGACTGGTCTAATATTAAGTAAGTCGTTCCCCAGTGTGGAAATGCTCCACCTGCCTCTATACATTTATTAAGTAAGTCATTCCCCAATATTCCACCTGCCTCTGCACATACATATAGATATATTTAAATCAAATTGACCTCTTCAAAAAGAGCAGCCCCTCCCAAATGATTCAGACGTTCAAACTGCACTGAGAATGAGTTTGAAATAATTTAATCAACAATTTATCTGTAAGACTGCTAGAGCTGGATCTAAATCTAATTTGCAATGATTTTTAAAACCTTGTTACATTGGAATCAAGCATGTAGGCATAATAAAGCAACCTGAACCATGACCAAACACAGTTGAGTGGTGACTTAGCTAAAAACCTGAAGTTTAAACTGCAAAATGATAATTGGGCAAGACTTCTGAATGTGAACACAAGAAAAGTACATTTGATGAAAGCTAGAATGCTGAGCAACTCGCCATATCGCAGTGATAACTATTTAACAGAATGAAAATTGGGCACAATTTCTTAACACCACTTGCGCTTTAGTTCTAAATTAATTGCTGACATGGACCTGATTAAGTAAAACTTGGCTGTCACTATCCAAGATGGTGATCAATTTAAAAAAAAAAATTTACAAGAGATTTGTATGTATGAATGATTGTTAAAAATTGTTGGACATTTTTTAAAATTATCAACAATTGACAAAAATGGCCTTCATTTCATCATTAATATCAGAATTTTGCCAAGTGTCCATAATCAGAAATTTTTTCCACGACTGGACTAACATTAAAAAAATGCGACAGTTGATCATGGTACTATTTTTGTGAGGAATAATTTTTATCTTCTTAATGTCATCAAAAATAGAATGTTTGAGCCTGTGTTATTGAGGCCGATACTTGATCTGATGCTGCAACGACTCTCCATTGGCCATAGGTTAACCCAAGATCCATGCCAAGCCGGTATATCAACTTGACTGTGAGGAAAATTCGGGAGGCGTGTAGATTGACCTGCTTCCTAGTCAAAATTCCCCTATATCATTCACGTGACAATCTTGTGGATTACTATGTAATCTCTGCAATTATCTAGCAATGAAATCCTAGAACAATTTTGCGGGTTTCTTCCCTCCTGACATAATAGAATTGATGTGAAGTAGGGCCCTATGAGAGGGACTGATCAGGGGAAAGGGGCGGCATTTTGCCCTACCTCATTGTCTTTATGATTCTCTGTACATGTTAATATCTTAGAACTAGAAGAGTAAGTGTGTGTGAAAGGGTTGGGGGATGCTTTGTGTGTGTTCTTCCTGTTAAAGAGAGCAAGATTACTGACTCATTCTTGGTAGAGGTAGGTCTAGAACACTGTCCTTTCCCATTAGCGATACACAAACACATCACTAAGGCCAATAGTATAGTATTAGCAAAAGTTATAGGCCTACATGCAGTACTGTTGTAAACAAAAGGATACTTTATTACTTGAAAACTTAGGAGACATTTTACAATTGACTTGTTACAGTTAGTTCAATAATGCAACTCAGTGACCCAGATTTGAGAGTAGGCCTAGCCTTGGCTTGTTTGAGAATAAGAAGGATAGCAAATTAGTATTGCGCTGTGGTGTTTATGTATTGTTTTCTCATCCTAGAGTTAGAATTAAAAATTGGCTTATGATTTTGTGTTCATTAGATTTAATTCTAAAATAGATTGAGCATAAATTGTTACTGAAAAGCAATGCTGCAAAATGCAGGCAAGCTTTTGTCCTTGAGGAGAGCCAGTTAGTGCAGGCCCCAATCTCTGTACACCCCATCCCTTTTTCATATATTTAATAAATAAAATTGTTCTTATGAAAAGAAAAATGAAATGATTTAGCAATGAACTATTTAGCATCTAAAAGTGTATGGTTTTAATAGTTTTTATAACAAACAACATCATCGATAAGTAGTTTCAATGCACACTTGTAACAAACTGCTCAAATCCTCTCTGCCACACTCCATTTTTACACTGAGCAAACTTTGCCAGCCTAGCACTCAGTTATAAAGTCTCCGAATGTACACCACAGGGGTTAAGATTTTCAATGAAAAGTTGTTCTTCACCACTACCGGATCTATGAGATTTAATCATAAGACTGGCCTACTCCTTGGCAAAAGAGGAGTTACAAAGTCTAGACTTATTTTTAGTTCATGAAGGATATTTTTTAGATTCTGTGTCTGTATGATAATTTATAAGGATAATCTGGGGTCAGGCCCCATGACTTCCACATCTAACTTCAACAGCTTTGTCGAAATGAAGAGGTTACACATCAAGTAATTATAATGTTAATAGTGGGAAGCATGTCGGCTAGCCACAGGACCGTTTCAGAACAGAAGTGAAATGGTATTAGAGCAAAATGACACCTTTTATAATCACAGTCATTGAGAGTTAGGCCTATTGTCTGTGCATCATATATTGTAGGCCTTTGATCAAATTTTTGGCGCTTTTTTGTTTGTTCCCACCCCTACTTTTTATATAGAAAAAAAATGTCTATATGCCTATTATTCAATACTGACCTTGATATAGATATTGTATTCAATTGAAAAACGATAATAGAGTGATAATTGAGGTACTACGGATAAAAAGAAAGGCGCTTTTTCATTTGTTCCCACCCCTACTTTTTACAAACGAAAAAGCGCCAAGTTTTTTTCCATGACAATGGCAAACAGATCTAAAGATTTTTTTTTCAGGAGTCTAAGCCTATAAATCGGTCTATTGTTGAGATATGCATACCAAAATCAGACACACAAACAGAAACGTCATTGGGCCTAACCCCGGATGAAACAATCCTTGATGCACAAAAGAAAAAATCGTATGAAAGTAACAATATTTACATTATAACTTGATCTGCAACCTCTTCATTTCTTCGGAAGCTGTTGCAGTCATTGAGCCTGTCCCCGGATCATTATTGCATCTGAACCCCGATATCTTGGCCAGATCAGATAAAACTGATCACACTGGTGTTTTCTTGATGGGACGAAATTCACCAAAGCAGTCATCCAGTCAAGTGGTTTATTGATAAAATGAAACAGAAACTAGATAGGACAGATTTCGTGTTTCGCATTTTTTCGGTCCTCGTTTTTGATTATTTGAATGAGGGCTACAGCCCTTTCCATGATAGAGCACAGATGTAGCATCAATAAGCGAGAAACTGTCTAGTACGTAAATCGTATGCTTAGAAAAACTCGACTATTGTGTCTCTAATTTCGCGTCTATGTTTCACTGTTATGCTTCTAAAAGTCAGTTTTTACTAACGCACCAACTTTTTCCAACGAAATGAAGATATGTTATACTTTGTTAAGTTCCTCAAAGAACAGAGTAAGATGTATACCTCAACTACGCAGGTTAAACACTAGCAATTTGTGACAGAAATGAATTTCAATTTCGTGTTTAACACACTAAAAATATCAACAAAAAAGTTAAATAAAAAAGTCCCAAATGGAAGCTGGTGTAATAGTTAAAAAAGGAAAAAAAATATATATTATAAACAAGACCTTTCGAAATGCTACATATAACCTCCTGAGAATGCAGCCCTCAAGCTCTGAGGAATCACTGGTCAGCGGCGGCAGCTTTGAAGTACACTGACAATGATATTATAATATAATAGATCTATTATTCCACATTCTTGTTATCTAAAGACAAAAGCTCGTGTTTCAAATCACTACATGTATCACATGAACGTGAGATTTAGATCTAGAGTCTTAGATTAAATCTAGAACACTAGACCTAGACTTTAGATAATGGCTTGTTAGATAATAGAATCTAGTAGTGGAAAATGGCTACTTTAGCTTTAGGCCGTTCGGCCTAGTCCGATAATAAATATCCCATAAAAACCTAGAATCAATCTAAATTTAGATGTATATTTCGTCATAGATTCTATATATCTACTCTTTTCAGAAAATTCACAACGAAGCAGTTTTAAACATATTTATGATTTAAAATATCAAGGGACTTTACAAAAATTGGACAAACCTTAACATTCACGTTTTGTATGGTTTATATCGGTCTTTTTTTTTTTATTACTCGCCACCGTGTGTCGTATTATTTGGTTATCTGTGATGTTTTATTGAAGTTAAAAGCTGTTTTTACTCAATTTATTACTTAATTCCTTTCATTCATATCTGTATTTATTGGCGAGCGTGACGCGAGCGCTGGAGTATGTTGGATTGCCAATATACAGTTCTAATACATTAATATAAACCAATGCCCAAAAATGATCAGATTTGTGGAGCGCAAGTTTTCAAGTTAAATTGCGAGGTCATGCACATTGGTAGATTATAGAATCTATGTTTATTGATACACAATAACAAGTGGCATTAACCTGCAGCCATTAAATTATTTCAAAATGCTATGGCCAGTTTATTCATTATCACCTCATTTCTGGATATTGAGCCTCAGACGTGCTACACACCAACTCAGCTTGTGATGGAGCAATGGCTTGAAATGGCAAACTTGCTAAAATTTCAGAAAAAAGATTAAAGAATCTCTGCAACAAGGCAATACACCACTTGAGGAAAAAGTTTAAGAGTAAGACTAAGAGTGACATTTGATACTAAATGATAGCAGTCATACTTTTGGACATCACATTCAGAGAGTAAAATATGTAGCATACCAAAATATTGGAATGGTCCAAGGACTACAAGGAGAGCTTTATTTCACTTTCAGAGAAAAATTCACATTTCAGAAATAATATTGAGTTTTTAATATATTATACAGAATTGTTTTAGATCAATATATGGTAATGTTGTATGCTATCCTACATGGAAATATCAATCAGTAACAATAGAAAATATTCAATGGAGAACTTGTTTCATATCTAAGTACGGTATGAATTTAATCAAAGATTTTTTAGTCTTTAAATCCTCAATCTTCACAGAGTAGAGCGTTTTTTAAAGAATAGAAATTAAATATAGATCTATGCAGTGCCTTTCTGAAGCTGGTTTGAATCCCACTACCAATGCTTGATTCAAAAGGGCCAACTCTCTCTCTCTCTCTCTCTCTTTCTCTCTCTCTCTCTCTCTCTCTCTCTCTCTCTCTCTCTCTCTCTTGCAAAGTTTTTTTTTGTATAAATTTTTATTATTTTAATTGGCAATACCAAGTCTGAGTCTCAAGAGTTTCTCTGGCAAGATCTCTTTTAATTATTGCCTTTGCAGATGTGCACATTTTCTTTGACCCTTGTTTGCCAAATACATTACAAATGTAACTGAAAGTTGAGCATGTGATACTGGACTAAAAAAAGTGGCAGTGACAAAAACTCGCATCTACCTGAACTTTTGCTTTGCTATCTTATGTGTTTACGCCAAAAACTCTGCTCTCTGAACACTGCTCTAAATTCAGTATCTTTTAGCAAATAAAATGGAAACATAAATATTGTAAGAGAAAACTTCAGCTTAAAAAAAGGAACAGTTGTGGCCTAGAGATCTAAGCATAACTGAGTCATGTCATTGTTGCAGCAACTTTTATCTACATCTACAAAAATAAACTTGGCTTCTTTATATTTTATTGCAAGTTTATTTACTATTACAATCATATTTTTTTTTATTCATTTGTTTTAGATTTAGGTTGATTTGAGAGTATTTTTTTCCAATGAGATTTATCAAAATCAAGTTGTCTAACAACCAAAAAGATGTCTTCTCGAGAAAAACTTGGACGCAATGTTATGAGGAAGAGATCAAAGACTAACACTGTGCTTTCCAGGGAAGCCGACTCTGAAAGTCATGATATGTTAGAAGCTGGCAGCTCAGTTTTGTATGTAAAAACACCTGATCAATCACAGCGGAAGATTAGATCTAAAATTCGGCCCCAAGTTTTCAATTTCTCAGATGAATCAGATAATGAAGAAGACCAAGAAAATTTACCTCCAAATTTTGTGAAAAATTCCCTGAAAGATAAAAGAAATGGGTCATCACTAAGCGGTTCCCTTCACAAAGGCTTGCATACAGAAGCCTTACATAGGCACTTGAAGGAAGAGAATACAGTGGAATCTTTGAAATCGAGATCAACTAAAGTCCAATCGGATATTTCTGATTTAGAGTGGGAGAACCTTCGAGACATATCTCACCATCCAAAGAGCCCCTTGTTATCAGGGAAGAAAAAACTTTTTAGAGAGGATGCAAAATCACTTTTTCATTCAACTCCTAAAGAACGGAAGGTGAGAACAAGTCATATGAATTTACTCTTGTTAAAAAATTGTTCACAATCAAAATGCCCTGTATCTGATGGCAATGGCAGCTCAGTGAGGAGTTCACCCACTGTAAAAAATATTGAGAGGCAGCAGAGTTTTGATTCAAGTGGTGAGTTGGAAAGTAGCCAGGGTGACTATGTGGAAGTGAAGGACTCGTCAGCTCAGACTAGCTTCCAGCTTGTGACATTGTGTGAAATGTTACGAGAACAGTCAGACTGCCAGAAGCGTCCTATAACTGAGATGAATGATTCTGGAACACACTGTGCACAAGGTCAAGAGGATGACCTTCTGTCTGATGTTGATGTTAATGAAAATACAAGGAACCAGAAATTTCTTTTGCAACCAGATTGTGCAGACAAGAGTAGTAATTCAGATTTGTCAGCAGGAGATGCGGACGGAAGCCCAAGGGCACAAAACAGTGTCAGTGAGTCCTCCGGCGATCGTTCTGATCATGTAAGTAATAGTAGTAGCTCAGTAGAGGCCAGGCAGAAGAGCTCTCAATCTTTGCAAAGCTTTGTGGAAGTACAAGACGCATCTGTTCAAGTCGAATTGGTGTGTTTAACGGAAGGAAGCTTAAGAGGACAAAGTATAGATATTGTAGACAATGATCAAAGCGAGACCGCAAAAATTTCTTTGCATGAAAGAGAGCCACTCACCTCTCTTGAAACGTCACAAGAGCGAAATTCCGTGGACATTCAACACAGCGATGAAAATGGTAGTCCCATGTCTGACCCAAACAATTCTCTGTATGTGACAGCTCTCGAGCCTAAGACAGTTATCAGTGAACATAAGTCGGATGATTACAATATCCAGAGTGTTGATTTCAAAACAGAGGTTTCGTTTGACACGGACAGGTCTTTGTTTACAGTGGAGGATAAAAATGCTTTGACAAGTGTTCTTGTAGCAAACACTGACAGTGACAGCAGTGAGGTGGATGAGAGGAATGACCAGGTGGAGGCAAAAATTGAGGCCAGTTACTGTGAGAGCAGCAGTGAGGTGGATGAGAAGAATGACCAGGCCATGGTGAAAATGAAGGCCAGTCATTGTGGGAACAGCAGTGGCTCTCACTCTGAAGAAGGGATCGAGTCTCCCAGGAAAAGAAAAGACAGACCAAAAGGCAAAAGGTCCAGTAATGAAGGCAGCCCAGGCCTGTGGTCTGATACAGTTGATGTGTCAGATAAAAATCCGAACAACGTTAGCAGCAGTGTTGGAAAAGATGATTTCACAGGTGCTGTTGAATCTGCGGCAGACACAGCATGTGACGGTGATGTGGACATTGCTCGTAGTGATGAACCTGCCAGCCCCAGCAAGGAGGACTGTTCTGTGACTGAGCTATCGGCTAGGCTGCAGGCTACAAATATTTCAAGGTAACAAATCCTGTAATCTCTGCCATTTCATACAATTTAGCTCCTATGATACATATTGAGTTATGAGCAGGATGGAAGCTTACAAAATGTATATTTTTGCAAAGAGAAAAAATAATTTCACTCCCTTAATCCTGTCAAAATATGTGAGAGTTTGAAGATCCTACTTTGATATTGAGTCAATAAAAATATTGAAGGTTTCTTTGTGTTGCACAAAAGTATCCACAGCAACTAATTTGTTCCAGGAACCTCCTGCCTCTTGCTTTCATTCTAATCTCTGCTGTTTCTCAATGTGTACTAAGAATTTCTCCCTCTCTTTTTCCTGGTGGCCAATGCATCCAAAGCTTTTTTGAGTAATATGTGCTAAAATATTGAAATTCCAAATATAGAAAAAAAAATTGAAAACATTTTAGAAGGAAAAGTGGATATTTTGAATGTTTTTTTAAAGGGCTGGGAACAGTTCGCATAAAGGTGGATTGCCACTCATCAAAAGACGGCTTCCACCTTTTTTTTTTTAAATTATTTTTTTAATGAATTATTTAAAAAAAAGAATTGAAAAAAATACAATGATTCTGCCTATTGGTGTAAAACTTCAGTCTTTTTTTTATGCTTGACCATTCTCAGCCCTGTTTTTAGATATTTTGAAACTACTGGTAATGAGTTGACATATGTCACATGTAACAATTTTGAGGCAAAAGAATTTGAAGTTAATTTTTTCCTTCTTTACATTTTTTTTTTTTTTTTTTTTTCAAGCAAAACATTAAAGCCTCCAGTATCTGAGCACAGAGCTGCAATGTATCTCCTCTAGTATTTCACCATTGCCAAGCTTATTTTTCCAGTTTCTGAATGTGTCATTAATTAAAAAAGTTCAAAACCCAAGTTCCCACTTGTTTGGTTTGGTTCGAGACATCCATATTTTTCAGCACTTTACCCATGTTATTTTTCTGCAGCAGTTGTGCTATAACTCATACACTGATTCTGAGGAATTTCAAACAGATATATTAATATGTACTGGGGGCGTTGGTGGCATAGTGGATAGTGAAGTCGCCCTGAGATCTGCAAGGACTCCTCTGTCGTAGGTTTGAGCCCCACCACCAGCACCCTGGCCTGATGAAGGACCTGAAAGCTTAAAATCACCTTGTTGTGGACTGGCTATACACAAAAACTAAACTCTGCAAATGTTACTGTGTTTAAAGCTAATATCATATTATGAAACCATTTTTACTATAAAGGAAAAAAAACAACAACTTTAATGCATGTTGGTATCGATCAAAAGTTTTAACATGTATTTTTCCTACCCCAAGTCATTCTCTGGCACATTATTTCAAGAGACGGAAGAGAGAAATGTATACCGGGTGTGAAGTGATTAACAAGCCAAAGTCTCGTCATTTCATTCTCTCCATTATCACCACACTCTTTTGTCCCTAGCCTTGCCTTTTCATATGTAACTAAATGCCTGTTTAAACCTTTAATGAGTTTGAAAGATAATATTTGAAATATATGATTTTCCCCAGCCATCGAAGACGAAAATATAGTGATTCTAGTGATGATGACGATGCTTTTGAAAATTGTAAGTAAATAGTTTCATTTGGAGCAGCCAAAATATTTTGCTTAAGGCTGGAGCAGAAAGCCATATTGTGTGTATTTAGAATTGATTCATTGGATCTTGAAACAAAGCCAAATGCCTGTAAAATCAGCTAGATTTTGTGTTTCGAGTAAAACTTAAAATGGTGTGAGTTGGTTTCAATTTTGTGTTTTATTATTGAGCTCCTGTCATGATTGCCTGTAACTTGTTGGTGTTGATATCTTGTGGGACATTTGTGATAAAGCACAATTGGGTATGGCCACGAGGAGGGTGGAACATTGTTTCTTTTATACATTATTGCTCTCTAAGGTAAACTTGGACTATTTAGATTGCAGGTTTGGACCCTAAATTGTTTTATTCATGTTTATTTTTTTCAAAGTGTTGGACAATAAATGAGACAACAGAGGGAAAACTGGAAGCAGTAGAGATGTATAATATCAGATGAGTGATGAGGATATCATGCACATAAAAAAAATCTTATAAATTGGTACTGAAAAAAAGTTAAACTTGAGTGATCATTAATTATAACCATAGGGTAGGAACATTTTCAGCACCATACAAGAAAGTTAGTATTTTGTCAAATAAAAATCAAATGAAAATGTTATCTTTTTCTTTTTCTTTTTTTTTTTACTGCAAACAGTTTTACTAAAGATGAAAGCTCCTGTTGAGACTGAAGACAAAGAGCATTTGTAAGTTGAGAAAACAGCCATTGGTTCAATGTTAGTTTAAGCAAGTGCAGCTGTTGATAAAGTCCCTGCCTAATGATAACTTCAACTCATCATTAAACATTACTTCAATGTTAGTTTAGGCAGCTGCTGCTATTACAGTGATAAAATCGCTGCCTAATGATAACTTCAGCTCATCATTAAATATTGCTTCAATGTTAGTTTAGGCAACTGCTGATAAAATCGCTGCCTAATGATAACTTCAGCTCATCATTAAACATTACTTCAATGTTAGTTTAGGCAACTGCTGATAAAATCCCTGCCTAATAATAACTTCAGCTCATCATTAAACATTGTTTCAATGTTAGTAAAGGCAATTGTAGCTGCTGATAAAGTCCCTGCCTAATCACAACTTCAGCTTGTTGCTACAAAAATTGAAATTTATATTCTCAAAATTATTATGCAATTCAAACAGATAATTCGAAATTTAGATAAAAACAACTGTTTAGTTTACTGTTCCTATTTAAGTTCAATGTGAATCAGAGAATCGAGGCTTTTATTGATCATTTAGGCCATTAGATTTTGTCAATGCTGTTGTTATACACTGCATATATATTTGTTGAGTTTGATATTATCTATCGTACAGAAAGGGATCTTTGGGTGATTTCATAGCAGCTGATGACGAAGCTCTGAGTGGAGAGGACTTGACTGGGTCAGAATCTTCAGATGATGAAATGTTTTACGTGAGAACAGATAATATAATTGACAGCAAGAAGAGAAGAAAAAGGTATGCAAAAGGTGGCCTTTTTTGCTTGTAAGTTTTTTGTTATGCTATTGTTATTGCTTTTTTCTTAATTATATTTATTAGTCTTGTGTCTGTTAATTAATGGGGGGGGGG
>BLXT01008339.1:1097929-1108531 GCA_019648995.1 Plakobranchus ocellatus
AACATTTCCCTTTTCTATCCCTAAGATGCGGATTGCCTCGATGCATTCTTTTCGAATACAGTACAATGCTGTTGTCTTTTGCGGTTTGGAGCTTCTATGTAGACCAATTTCTTTTTGGTCTTTTTGAAGAGACGTAGACTTATCCAAGATACGCAATACGCAGGCCTGATTGTATTTTATTAAAATCTAAATCTATGGATAGTTCATAGTATTATCATAGGACTGGCAAACTAAATCTATGGATAGTTCATAGTATTATCATATGACTGGCCATGCATTTTATAAGTTTTAAAAGTTTGTCCCAGTGTTAACGCCGTTATTTTTTTTTTCTTTAAGTCCTTTAATACTCTCGGTTATTTATGCAGAGATGCGCCGCTAGACATCTAGACTAGGATTATTTCTGTGAGTATGACTGATCACAAATTGGCAAAATTCCGGATTTTGTGATAAAAGTGCGGATTTCTGGAACGCAGGTCATTTTCTGGTAGAATTCCGGAACGAATCCGGAATTTCCGGAACGGTAGGCATGTCTGCCAGCATCACAAGCATTAGATTTCAAACAAAGCTATTTGCAATAAAGCATTCAAGCCACTGAGATTGATATTATAGGGAAAAAACAAACATTCTTATGAGACAAAGTTATACCAATTTAACAAAGTGAACAAAATCACATGCAAAATAGTCATGACTTTCTGCAACAAGGTCAGACAGCCATTTCTCTGCAGATGTAGGTTTTCTCTAGCAGTTTGAAATCACGTTCCATAACTATATACTTTACATATGACAATTATCCACAACTGAGAGGAATCCATAGATGGAAAAAAGCTTTTTTTTTTCTTTCTGGGCAACACTTCTAATCTTAATTTCATCACCATCCTTCAATTTTTAATCATCCTTACATCTCCGTAAGCCATCTGCCGACAAATGACACAATTTTATGTGGGCTGGTCAGACACTATCTCTCAAGTCTCTCCACTGACTCACCCTGTGGCTGCTGGGCACGGATGTGAACCATCGCCATGGCCTGGGCCGCATTACTCATGCCTGGGAAAGGGTTAGGGCCAGCCAGGTCTGAGAGCTGTGTCTTTTTAGGCACTTTTGGGGGCGGACCTGCCTTCTGAAATATGTTCTTTGTATCACCGTGAAACACCCGCCGGTATGTCAGAAACTGATCCTTTTGGGCCTGGAAGGAACACAGAGGTTTTCAGATAATTCACAGCAGCTCTATCAGTTTGTACAATGTTTCAACAGGTATTGAGAACTTACTTCTTATTCACACACTTGTAACATGCAAGCACTAGATTGAGTGTAAATCATAATTATATTATATGTGGAGCAGTCTCACAAAACAAGTAGAGCTGTAGGTCTACATCACTGAGATCAACTCAAAATATTGAAGCAGAGAAGTAAAACCTCCCACAGCTTTATGTTCACAAATTGTATAGAAAGTTCTCAACATAGAGAGATGAGAAGTTTTCATCCCTCTAGATAATCGGTTTTCATTTAGACTCAATCATGCAAAACCACAACTTGACTGTGGGACGGCTGAACACATGAACATGAAAAATCATGTAAATCTACCAATATCATCCATACATTGTATAGAGAGGGCTAACTTTGACGCCCTAACAACAGAAAGTTGAGTTTTGAAGCCAATGGAGTATTGAATGTAGGAATTCTAAATTACACTCCAGTCGAAAAAGAAAATTTTTTTCTCTAGTTTATTTGTGATTTTGTAGAATAGAATACACAGACCTGCCATTTCAACTGAACAGATAATTACAAGAATTGTTTTAAAAAAAAAATAAACAGTAGAATTCTAACATAATGTAAACGGCTCATCTATCTTATTCAGGTGTCTTTAATTTTTGTAAAATAAATGTAGACTAAGTAGTTGATCTAGTCCTGATCTACCCTAAATTTCGACTGGATAGATCTAGAATTTAGGCCTATCAAAACAAAACCTTATCAAGATATAGGGAATGAGGATCTAGATTAGACATCTAGGTTTTCTTGTCTTCCCCCCCCCCCCTTCCGAAATTAACATTTCATATTTTAGTTCATGGCTTAGGTCTAGATCTCATAATCTTCTTATGCTAGAAATGTCCATCATGTTTGCCTTATAAAATGGCCACTGTGTACATAGTGAAGTGTGTTTTTTATTTATTTATGTATTTATTTTTTCATCTTTTCCAATCTTTATCTCCGCTTCACATGTCGATCTAGATATATAACTATCACCTAAGCTATGAGAATAGATGAAATTCCTTTTCAGTGTGTAATCTGCTTAATACTTCTGCCTGTATTTTATTTTCTTGGCTCTGGGCTCCATTATGAAGTTAATTTTTTTCAAGTAGGAAATTATGTTGAAATTGCTGCCAAGAGAGGGAAGAAAAATTTCTTAGTAGATGCATGGCTTAAAGCACACAAAATTATTAGCTCTACGATATAGGCATAGTCTAGATTGATTCTCGCTCTGATAGATCTACAAGTCCAAAATTGGAAGTGAATCTAGCCTATGACTGCCTTGATTATTTACACAACAAAATAGCATATACTTGTCCTTTGCTGTTATCTACCTTTACTAAAGCTATATGGGATTATTAACAAAGTCGGCTGAAAAATGATGTTGCTGAATGGCCTTCACGGTGAACAGATATGATAGACAGAAGTTTCTTTATTTAAAAAATGGATCGTTCCACTAAGTCTTAATGACTTGCAATGAAACAAAAACGAAAATCGGTTTTTCTTTCTGCTAAATCAGGAAAGGAGTATTTTCCCAAATTTACAGACAAAATTGGTGACAATTGCAGGTGTGAATACCTTGACAGCCTCATGAACCTGCTGCAGCTGGGCTGCCAGGGAAATAAACGTCTCGTGTAACTTCTTCATCAGGGCCAGCACCTCTGTGAAGGAAAGCAAGGAAGAACAACACTAGATAATGCTTAACTGGTTATTACATATCCCTAGTATCTCTGTGGAGGAAAGCAAAGAACAACAACATTAGACAATGTTAAACTGGTTATCACATGTCTCTAGTCAGGAGAGTTTCGGGGTATAATTACACAATTTCTGAATGAAGTCTAGTTCAGTCACTTGGAAAGTATGATGACTTACTTCATCAAGTTTGTAAATGTGTGAAGAAAGCTGTCTTACTTGCAAATTACAATGACCTTTAAATCTAGTTAACTTTTGAAAAGACTAGAATTAAAGCACATGAACAATGATTTGTTTGATTGGTAAGTCTTAGCCCCTACAGCTTAATGTCATCTTATAAAGTTGGAAATCAGGTACAAGGAAAATAAATTTTTAAAGTTTACGCTAATTTTTATTTTTTAAATACAGTATGTAAGCTTCTCCAAACTTGTTTTGGGAAAAACTACAGAGATCAAGCTATGAAATGCATTTCTAAATTCTACATTAGTACAAACATCATAAGCCTATTTAACCTGCAGGTATGGAACAGCAACAAACTCAAGAGCTTCAGTCACTAAAATTGTCCTTTTCACCATCCTAACTCTCACTGGATAATGTATTTCCATTTTAACCCACGAGATCAACATCTCCTCCAGCCCCAAGTGCAATCTCGTTAGGAAAGGCGAATGAATCAAACAAGGTTCAAAATTCAAATAGCTAGGTTACCTGATAACATTAGATAGAAGATGCATAAGTGAAATAAGTAAAAGAATAGCCATGGCCAAAGACACATTTCAAAAAAATGAAACCAATACTGGCAAATAGAAACATAAGTATGAAAATCAAAATAAGGGTAATTAAAACATATTGTGTTTGGTCAGTACTTTTGTATGATAGTAGTGTTGGACAATAAACAAGGAAAGAGAGAAAAAATTAGAAGCAGCAGAGATGTTTATCAGAAAAATGATGAGGATATCATAGAAAGAAAAAAAAGTCACATGAATTGGTACTGAAAGAGACTAATCGTGAGCAATCACTAATTAAAACCATAAGGCAGAGGCAACTACAGTTTTTAGACCATATTTGCCGACAAGGGTTTAGAACACTTAGCAATAACTGGAAAAATTGAAGGCAAACGCAGTAGAGGTAGACAGAGAATAACTTTTATTGAATGTCTTAAGTCATTAGCATTAGGCAAGGGTAGCAACAACAACTTTATTGTATTATTAATTGAGAATAGGTTTGAGTGGAGGAAAATGATTGCCAATGTCTGCTCCAGACAAGATACCTGAAGAAGATCAACATCAGTATCTCAAATTGAGAACTTTCATTCTTGTTTTAAGAATTAAGAGTCAGGATCTAACAAACTGTAGGCCTAAGGTTTTCATATATCATCTTCAAACCGCTGAACAATTTTAAGCTTAACGTCATGTGAATTATAATGTTTTCTGCTTTAGGAGGAAAAAAAATTACAGGATTGACACGCTTTAAGAAAACAAAAACCAACATAAACATTGTATGAAAATAGATCTACCACAAAGAAGCAGATGATTAGATTTAGGCCAATTTTATCCCCTGCTAGTCTAGTCTGCCTCAAAGAAAAATATTGAAATGGCAACTTCCATCCATTTAAAGGCGGCCAAAGACAGAACAACAATAATGAGTTTTTACCACATTATGCTTTAAGTAGAGCTCCAAAATTTCAATTTTGAGGAAGCAAAGGCAGCTCATCCAATGACAGAAACTTCAAAACCAACAGATAGTTTAAAAGACATCAATAACAGTGACTCAAAAAGGTTGCACCCAAAATTCAATCAAACCCAAAATGAAAAAAAATCATGAATTTTACGAAAGTTTAGTTACTGATGCTGGCAAGGTTGGAAATATCGATTTTGAAAACTATGAAAGGAAGCCATTGTTTGTAGATGGTTTGCTGTTGTGTTTTCTCACCTGCTGGAGAATGCGGGCTGGGCTGGTGCAGGGCAGCTAGGTGATTGTCCAGTGTCTCTATCTGCTGCCTGTAGGTGACCATTCTCTCCTCAAACTCCTCCACAAGGTGCTGGAAATACCTGGACACAGGATAGTATAGGACTCAGTGAGACACACATAACTAGAATATCATCAACTTAGGCAGACACAAACAAAGAAAAATGCATAAAATGGAACAAAATTATCCAACTATTTCATACAATTTTTACTGAACATGGCATGAAAAAAAAATTGTTGTTTTTTAGAAGAGAGATAGGAAAAAAAAAAAAAAGAAAAATGGTTGATAAGTTTGGTGGAAATCAGAAAGAAAAGGAAGTAAAGAAAATAAGAGAGGTAGCACAGAGCAGTTGTGAGGTGTCTTCGAGCAATGGTTCAACGATGTTATCTTTGTTTTACAGCCTTGAATCATAACATGAGAGACACTTTCATGAATCCAGGCTATAATTACTTTAAAAGAGGTGTGCACCGACTGAGGTGGGGGTTTAATTTTGCAAAGCCTTTCCCCCATCATCGTAAAACCTGACATCTAAGCAGCTTCATAATATTTATGTTGGTAGGAAGTAGAGTAGATAGATTTTTTTATAACACTGAGCTCTGCATATGATCAACTTTAGACACAAGCCTACTTTTGCCAAGTTGCCTTCTGAAGAAAAACATTCATTAGAGGAATAGGTTTATCAGGCTTACTCAGTTGGAGCAGTATTTTCATACTGTAAACCTGCTGGAATATCTTTGGTTCTTTGGGCCATCTCTGCATTTTTCAGTTTCTGTTAAAAAGAGATAAAGAATTACAGTTAAAAAAAGGCAAGCAAAATATTTGGGGAATAAATAGTCATGAGCTCAAATGAAAGACAAGAGAAATTATACAGGAATGTAAATGACATTTTCAAAAATTCTCTGAGAATCAATTGCCGGGATCCAGGGGCCGCATAAACTAACATATTTACAGCCCAATAATTGGCCTCCCCTGAGCATGCCTTATGGTGGACTAAAAAGCAGTCTGAAAATCCTGTAATAAAAATACCTATTTTGTCAGAGTAAAATAATTTTATTGTTCTTACCTCATTTCATAAATCTTGTCTGCAACACTTGTTTTTCTTTCTTCTCTAAAAAGTTTTATTGGGATTTAGAATCTAGATCCTAGTCTGGATTAGATGCCATAAAATCGGGTTTGAACTACATTACGGATAGAGATCTAGACTAGAATCTAGATCTAGATATCTAGTTCTTCACCATAGATTCCACACTGAGACAAAACTAGAATCTAGCTATGTTTGTTTTTTGCCTTAAGACCCCGCAGCAAAGCAGTTTATGATAAGTAGGCCTAGTTCATTAACCAATAAAAACACTTGATAAAATTACCTCTGACAAAGAATTTTAGCCTAGGCTAAGCTACCCATCAAATCGGATTGTTTAGAACTTTCTACAGATAGACCAGAGCCTACTTGAGCCTAGCATTATCCACCAGTCTCTCAATTCCTTTCAATTCACATAGGTAAGTTCACTTTTGGTGCACAGAGTCAACAACTAAAACGTTGTGAAATTTGCATTGGAGATCTTTCTCTGAACCTCTAGGAATTCGCAAATGTATTCATTCTTACTTTTTTCCTAAATTTTTTCTCTGCAATTCTGACGGTTGAATAGACTACTAGTATTTACAGAAAAGTATGGGCCTGGGTGTGCATTAGGCCTACACTACATTACTTTAAAGGGCTTTTATGGGATTTATTCTTACTGTAATAAAAACAATTGATTTTGACAGTGATTGGAAGGACTAATTATGACAAAAATAAAGGAAAGAGAGTTAAATGTTACAAAAACAGGCATTGTAATGAGAAAGCCTGAAATCAGAGAAAATCTGAGCAATCCACATCCCTGGTTTATATTCTATCATGTGCTGGTGGTCTGTTAAGATGCCTGAATGATTCAGTAACTCTTCCATATCTTTTTTGCCTTGACATTTTTTTTTCTGAATTTCGAAGAGGCATGTGATATCTGAAGGAAATGGCTAGAATAGTTGTGGAAACTCCAACAATGATCTGACCTTAATCACACAGTGGCTGACTGCTCCAAGTGGATTTTCAGGTACAATGATTGTATAAAATGAAGGATATACAAAAAGGAAAACCATGACTGTAGAACACTGCAATGGGACGCTAAATGGAAGACTCCACAAATGATGCTAGAAGTTTTTTTAGTCAGTTTTTTAAAAAATTGATTGTTTGTAATTTTCTTTCATAGAACAGGAAACTTAATTCCTCTAATCATATATAGGCATAACAGTAGAGATATATACACGGGGTGCTCGGAGGGAAGATCCTCAAGTATATATGCATGACTATATATACAAATTGGATGTTTGGATGTAAGATGCCCATGTACATCTACATATGTATCATAGATGCCAACTGGCCCTAGCAAAAAAGCCTGAATTTTTCCTTCATTGTAGCTATAGTGCACCACTCCACACCAAGCAAACTTCATTATACACATCACCTGGAACACAAGTGAATCAGCCATACAGTTTTAAATGAGCTACATTGATTTTGAACTCTTTGCTCCAGCTGACTGATGTTACCCTCCTAACCTGAAATCTCAGCTGCAGGCTGCAGGTCTACGGTTGGACATAAGATGTGGCTCTTTACACCTTAATTCTCATTTTGAATGAGACTTCATGAAAGAATTCTTTATAATATTTTGATCTAGGACTTGGATTATTATCCTTTCTCTAGGTTTAAGTTTTACCTCGGTCTAGTGTAAGATCAAACCAAACTTAATTTAGTAACTTGGCTGAAATTTTATCCCAACATTTGAAGAATACAAGAAATAATTATTTTTTAAAAATCTAACTTATAATTTTTTTTAGATAAATCTCTTTTGAATCTTGCAAATTTCCAGTTTTAAGCTAAGGCCAGAACTTATAACTTGGCCTCCATTTTTTCCCCCTCTAAGATCACAATAATCTTCTTCTTGATTTGGTACTAGCTCTTAATTATAGTTCTTACAAATTGTATTGTTTTTCACTCTCTTTCACTTAAATACATAGGTCATTTCTAGCCATTCCAGAAATCATAACTGCAAAGGATTTGAATTATAGATTCTATAGGCTTTTGCAAATAGATGTCTGAATGACTAGGCCTATGATATATCCAATGGCTTTATTCCATGTATCACAATTTCAAAATGAAACCATGGACTTAAGTAGGGACCAATTGGACTTTACTAGCTATAACTATAAATTTGAGTTATTGTGTTGATTTTAAGAAGCAAGGACTAGTTAAATTTTTAAATATTTGCTCATTATGATTATACTTATCGATATATAAATCATGGTCCAGAAAATAAAATGGCAGACATTTTGTTTCAAAACACAATAGTTCCATGGAGCGATTTCATTTACAGTGGTTCCTTCCTTAAATTTGTAAATCACAAAACTTTTAGACTGGAGGACTGCAGAGACAGGAATTTGTTTTAAAAACCCAGATTTTTCAACCCCTCCCAAAAAAGTGAAATCAAAGGCAGGAAATCCAGCCAAAACCAGAAATTTGGCATCTCTGAGGTATGACCAGGTATCATTACATAGAGTGCTTGGAGGTAAGATCCCCTTTCTGAATCTTCTGGGTAAAAGCAAGACTCACAAATTCAATCTCTACTCAGACACAGTCTAATGATCAGACCAAGGCATCCATGCCTTAAGTTGGACCAATAAATTGAAACATAGGGCCTGGAGATCTACGCTGGTGTCAGACTGCAAACACATCCATGAATTCTTTCGCACTTCAACAATGCTTTTTCTTACAGATTTACTTGTTTTTTTACATAATAACAGGGCAAGCCTGATTGGGTACCAGCGCAAACAAACTGATGTACATCAAGTCTACCTGTGTCATTTCCAGCTTTAGTTTCTCCACTGAGCACGTGTTTCTCTGCAGACCTGTGGCCACAACTGACAAAAGCTGACGCAAGGCTGTGACATCCTCCTGTACTTTCAGCATAGGTTTCGACGACATGCGAGCAATATCTTCTCTCACAGACTTTTCTTCTTTCACATACTTCCTGCGAATGAAAGATCCGAATGAACACAATATGAAGCTTTTAACCATGATTCTGAAAATTTTTAAAAATTCAAATCGTGTAAAAAACAGGGATCATGAAAGAGTAAAAGTGACTTGAAAAATATATAGCCAACAAGAGAGTTACTCTGCAAAGTGTACCAAATATTTATATGATTTTCATGACTGACTAATAATTTTCTACAAATATCCTTGATAATGAGTTATTAAATCACATACATAGGAAAAAGATACAAACTTGGACAGCAAGAATAAGACAGAGAATGTGAAATGAAAGAAAATATAATTTGTATAGAGCATGTATGAACTCAAGCTAAGCTGTAAGTGTAAACTGCAATCGTGTACCAAATTAATTGAGTAAGTGGTATGGACAGTGGTATAGAATGCAATTGAAAACTTTCTGTAACTGTGTAGTGACCAGAAAAAAAAACAACAAAAAACATTGAAACTAATATTATTTTACCTGCTTTACCTTTATAATCTTCTTCCTACGATTTTGTTTTTAATAGGAAAATAGGAAGACTCCCATTATTAGACCTCTAGGAAATTAATTTAGTGCTCGGTTTAAACGCCATTATTTTATGATTTCATATAGTCAATGGCAAACTAGGACCCACAACTTTCTTGAGATTTCAGCCCTATTGATAACTCTACTGAATGAATTTGTTTGTGCCCACAACCCAACCACTACAAGATGATCTCGGGCTTTTAGGTTCTTGCAGACTGAAACTCAAAACAGTAAGGATCTGCTGTAGTTCACAATGTCTTGGTTAGCCACAACACCACCATTGCCCCTGCAATGAAAAAGGAACGATCACTGTATAAGGACTACTGTTTGTTTTTCTCAGCTTTTATTTTGCACTTCTCCTTACTGTAGGGAGTCCACAGTGGCTGCAAGCTCTGGCGGCAAGATGGACTCTTTCAGTGTTTTCCCATCACTGCCGAAAAAAAGAAAGGAATGAAGAAATATGTATTGCAAAAAATTTACAATTTGAGTATATTTTTTTTTAACTTTAAAAGCTTTTTTTTTTTTAATTAAGTTTATGCAAACAATATTTTATTTGAAAAAATAAACTGCAAAAGACAATACCAGTAGTTTTTTTTTTTTTTTTTTAATTCTTGCTAAACTCTTCAATAAAAAAAAAAAAGATAAATATAGAAAGTTTTGATAAGCAAACAAAGCTTAGTGTGTATCCTTGACCCTTACCTTGCAGTGGTTGTTGCTGCACCTCCAGAAACTGGAAACAAATGGAAAGGAGAAGTTTTCACATGAGGCAGACTCTGACTAATTTTAACTAACCATGCACTTCTTTTTTTTTCATAAATCACCAAGACAAATTTTGAAGGGAACTACAATAAAAAGGTATGACTGCGAACAATGTCAGCCATCTGCGCCATTTTTACCTCATTCAAAACCCAGTTATTTAGATTCACAAGCGTTGAAAGCCAGCTTTTCAGGGGCGGTTTTTTTTTTTCAAATTCTCATGAGTTTTCTAATTGATTGATTTATATGAAATTTGGCCATGCAAATGATTAAAAACTAATCTTCATAATAAAACAAATTTAGATACATCTCGAATGCTTTAGTTTGAATGGCTTTTGAGTTCTGACAATTTTAAGCCCC
>BLXT01008339.1:1147544-1159113 GCA_019648995.1 Plakobranchus ocellatus
GAGAGAGAGAGAGAGAGAGAGAGAGAGAGAGAGAGAGTTTATTTTGTGCAGTACCAGAGGTAAATTTTCTGAAATTAGCAAAATTTTTTTTTTTCTAAAATGTCCAGCTGTGGGATAAGTATTTGGTTTAATATATCTCTGTCTGATGATTACCAAATAAGGCTCCTGTCACAAGGGCGGATCAAAAATGCATTTAACTCCATGCAGATGTTCAATTAATTGTGCAACAATTTTTTGCTGATGCAAAGGAAAATTTTTATTTTACAATATGCCATTCAAGAGCCAACACTCACTCTTCCTGACACTGATGCAAACGTCTGTGGAAACCCCAGCCTGTGTTGGCCGGCCCAAGTCAGCACATACACATTTCCTGAGCTTGAGCCAATGACAATCTCTGACAAACCAAAATCAGCTTCCAAGTCTGCGACGGTTGGGCTGAACAAAGTCACCACAGGCGTCTGACAAGCAGATTTAGAAAATTTAGTCATGCAGTGTCACATACCCACAACATCCATTTTTGGTTTTCCCTACAACTTGATACTTGACCACGTGTAAACAGTTTCGGATCAGAGTGGGACAATTTTCCGAAAAAGTGAATGCTGAAGACTGTCTTCTCACATACGACTGTAAATTTAGGCATATAATTATGGACTTTTAACAATTGCTTCCCCTCAAAAATCTTCATTTTCTCACATGCATTAAGGTTTCACAATGCTGACATAAAATAAGGGAAAAGATAAACTTGAAATGGGTACATCTCAAAACTGTTAAACACATCACTCAATCATGACTAATCTGAGGTGGTATATACAAAGGGGAGGGGCTCAGCTACATTGATTTTTTTATTGTTTTCTACAAGTTTCTCACCTGTTGCAGCTCAAGAAAGACAATTCTTGTGAAATCTGCTGCTGCTGGTGGTCCAGTTTTCCTATCTCTGTCTTGCAGCCCAGCTCGCATCTCTTTCAAATCAAGAATAGCCACTGCAGTCACGTAATAGTTGTCTTTCTGCTCTGCATCGTTTCCCCAAGGCCCTGCTTGGTCATCGCTGATAGAAAAAATAAACAAAGAAATACAACAACAAAAATTATATTGCATAAATTCCTTTTTCCTTCCAGGTGTTTTGAATCAGCAGTGAAATCCTTACAATGTCACACTTGCACACTTGTAGAAACTGATTTCTGAAGATGGTAGATTGAATGATTGTACACTTGATAAGAGGAAACATAAAAGAATGACAAACATAAATCAAAGTGCCTTGCGTAAGGTAACCTTTGACCTTTTAACCTTTGCATTTGATAGACAATTTTTGTTTGTTTGTTTTTTTTTATTAATGGTCGTATATACAATCATATAATTGTACCCGTGTCTTAGCAATTACATTATTATAACACCCAAGCAGCATGTATTACATAAATAGCAATGTTGATGTTGTATATCGTAATAAAAAAATCTCAAATAGATAGAGCTGTCACATTAGAGCTTTATGTCGTATCTTTCTAACACGAAGTAAAGGATTAAAGAAACATTCCATTTAGCCTTTGTAACCTTAGTATGTGGTGTTAAAAAAAAACCAAAAAAAAAAGAAACATCCTCAATGAATATAACTTAAGTCACACCTTTAAAATACTATCGAAGCTATTTTTCAATCCTCATGCCTCAGCCTTTATTTGGGACTACCATATTTTTGTATCACCATTTACAAAGAAAAATAAAGGAGATTTAGTTTTTAAAAATCGTTATGCCCCCACTTGCAGCATGTGTAGTTCAAACATATTCAATTTTTTTTTTTTTCAGGAAAACTACTTGGCACAAATGAAGTATGCATGTGATTACAATTGTAAAACATAGACCCTAAAAAGAGACTAGCTCTGACACTCACCTATAATCATCGTCACTGTAGAAATAAGAGACAGCAATAACCAGGTATCTCTGTTCATGCAGGACTGGTGTGTCGAACACGTGTGGGTCCACTGGAATAAAATCAGGCGTCTGGAAAATACCAATACTTGAAGACTAAGCACACTCAGACATTGTATTTCAATCAAGATAAAAAAAAAAACATTTCCTTCAATAAATCTTAATTTTTGGGTCGTTCAGACAAATTCAGACAGCTGACAGCTGAGAATTTTCAGCTGTGCTTGTGGACTTGCAAATGTTCAAGACCTTTTTAAGAGGAGATTTGATGCTATACTCGTCTAAGAAACCAAAACCCAGCCTCTCCTCAAATTTAAGTTTTTCTTTTTTTTTTTTGCCAGTTTTCAATTGGCTTCTCCAAAGATTTTGCTTTTGACACTCCAAAAATTAAGCAGACACAAAATTCATAAAGCTGATTTGCCTCAGCCTGCTGCATGTCAGATAGTGTGTATATTTCTTTCTTTCGAAAGATGCAACCAAAACAAAGTCTTAAATGCATACACACATTAGAAAAGGTTTATTCCCTATCTATGGTCACAAGAGGAGAGACTGTTTATGTAACAAGCCTATCTCAGACATCTGTACCTAGCTGTATAACTGTAACTAACAGAATATACAACACGGCCATAGCAACTCACAGCTCTCTGGAAAACGTAGCCATGAACATTCTTGTGGTCTGATTTGTCCGCAGACTCAAACCATCTAGGTTTCACATATGCAGGTTCAAGCTGCAAATGAAGAAAAACAAATGATAGGAAGAAAAGAGAAAAAAATGCAACTCTGATTTATTCAAACAAAAGAATCTAATAAAAGAATTGATCAATTAAATGAAAAATGCGTTCCTTAAATTGAAGTAGGATAAATCATATCCTGTGTTTGCATTGTTTTAAAACTTGTCTAATTTTCAACACAAACTTGTCGGTTATGAGATCCAACAAGATAAAATCATGCTTTTATAAAAAGTTACTTAAAGTCGAATGCTCTGTATGAAAGGAAACCTTATTTATTCCCTAACTTATATAATGACAAAAATATCCATGTAGTTTGTTCTGTGTCTGACAGATAAGAAACTGTTGCATAAAATGGATGTCATTATCAGATCTCTTAACTTATAAGTGATTATCAGATCTGTTGATTCTTAAACAATTATCAAATCTAACATTAAAAACACTGTTGGATCCCTCTACTCTGAAACCATTATCAGGCTCTAGAACTATCCAGGGATGGTGCTATGCTAATATATTATTGTCATAGTTTGAAATTTTAATACATGCAAATAAATCCAAATACTGCATTTCTCCCAGGACTAATATGTTTACATTTCAATGAAGTTTCTTATCACTTAAACATTTAAAGAAGGAAAATTCATTGGGGATATGTCAAATTACCATTCCTAATGCAGCTGGTTTACAAAGAAAAAAAATTAATGAAAGAAAGATAAAACCTAACAGTTTCAAAATTGAGTTAGCTTTTTTTTCTCCTCTTTCTGATTTTCATCTAAGAGTCATTGGGATTTCATGCGCTTAAAAATGGTGAAAAAATTTGCAAAATTTCTCGTGACACTTTGATAATAAATATAAAAGGATGTTGAACACAAAATAAAAAAAAAAAAAAGCAAGCAAGAAAGTACCTGAAAAGTAAAAGATTGCAGCTGATATGCATCCTTGTTATAAAACAAACCCTCTCCTTTTGAAGTGATGAACAGTAGATCCAAGATGCCGTCCCCATCAATGTCAAACTGACAGAAAGTAAAGACACACAAATATCACTACTCATCATATGACAGAAAAAAATTCAAGGCACTAACCATTTTCCTAACCATTCTCAAACACAGATAGACATGTAGAATACATATTTATAAGATTAACTATGGTAAAGTATGAATTCTGTGAAGCATTCAAATTGCTTGAAAATTCCATATTATAACAGCAGCATCTGTTAACTGAGCAATATGTGTTGCTTAAACAGACATTTCTCTTGCAATCTTTGGGATACTATGATTGATGTCTTTAACCAGGACTAAATTGACATTATCTTTTCATATTGTAAAGCTTAATCTTTGCAGTGGTTGAATAATAAATCCTTAGCACGATACTGAGATTAAAACAAGAAAAATTTCTTTGAATGAACATTTTCTATAAAAGTGTGATTTGCAACCTCCATCTCATATTTGCTAAAAGGTCCTCCAGAAATCAGCATTAGAAATCTGCTGCAATCCACAAAAGTTACAAATCAAGTTGAAGACATGCATGACTAATATCTAATCAAAATCTTAAATTACATTCAAGAAAAAATTACCATTGCTTCTGTGAGAAAGTCTATTGCATGTCAAGAGAAATATTCGCACATTATAAAAAATGGGATATTTTTACCCTTGAAGTTTGAGGCTTTTCTTTTATACGCAGTTACATTGATCCACAGCTCAAACCATTGTGTGGGACTGCTATACAAATATTGCACAAGACTCAGAAATAACTGCTACTTTTTAGAACAAGTACCTTATACAACTTACTTGTAGATTGAAAATATCACCACAATTATTGAGAGTCAGTCGATGGCTGAGCAAGCCTAACATGACACTGCAAATCCTAGAACATTTCAAGGAAATTCAATTGAAATTGGATGATAAACTCATTCTGTGTGGCTGCTGATTTACAAGCTCCTTGTGTTGGCAATGAAAAATGACGCAAGTCACAGACCATTTTAATAATTTAAAAAAATACATATTGGCAAAACATGTAAAAAATATCCTGACAATTTTAGTTTTTACATTTCTATGTTTCTTTCAAAGTATGAACAATTTTTTTTTTAAACCTGTAGAGGAGATGAGTGAATGGATTTATCCAAGTTATGCCGTGGCCATCCACTGCCATGCAGGTGCCTTCCTGTCTCACCCTCCAGAACAGTAATGGTTTCTCCAAAAGGGGCTGCCACTATATCAAGCTTACTGTCGCCATTTACGTCTGCTATCAGAGGTGCAGCAGCAAAAGGGAATGAGCTTACATCAGCCTGCCACAACTTCCTCAAAGAATAAGGACACCTAATATGCAAAGAATATAAAGGTCATATTAAGCAATTGTTAGGACTAATCACAGGCCTACAGTTAGGGAAAGTTTACAATACAAAAGCATTGAAAGAAAACATTATTTAAAACAATCCAGAAGTAGAACAATGCTAAAACTGAGTTTAAAAAAAAGACAAGTATACTCTTTAAAAGTGCTAACAAACTTCAAATTGAAAAACAAAAAAGAAAAAAAACCGATTTAGTATTAACATCCCTCTCATGAAAAATGAAAGCACTATATTGGGTGGTTCATCAGGAATTAAACTCTTTCAATTATATATATCCTTGTCACTGTCACTAGGAATATGATTACCCTCTTATTACCATTCCTCTATGACTCTTTATAAAACAAAAATCTGTAAGATGATGATATTGTTGAGTCATATGAAGAACCTTTTAATACGAATATAGGGCCTATCTATAGTAATAGTACATAGTAAGTAACATACAATATCTTAAACTTTACAGTAATATCAAAGGATAAATAGGCCAATATTTGATTAAGTTAACGTTACATGTTCTCAAAAGACAAAGCTACTAGCCTGCGCTTCAACTTGTCAGATTCCTTAGATTGTTGCTTGGAAGCAATTGGGTCTTCCTCAGCAGACTCTTTAAAAATAAGACAACACAGCAAAAATGCATAACAAATTTTCCAACCATATTGAGGCCTCTCAATTGTGTGCATGTTTATCAATAATTATCAATTTTATATACACGTTTTAATTGCTTGTGTGGAAATTGTAGGCTAATTAGATTTATATTTTATTCTTCTAAAGATGGGGATGAAGACCGTAGATATGTAGTATGAAGGGAACCATAGCTAAATTAGAGTCCACTTAAAGCATCTGACAAGACTGTATTGATGTCCAACATTCATTTCTGATAACAATGTGATAAATTGACCAAACAAATGGGTAATCAAAATCAAAAGTCTCATTCACGACCAATGCGCGTAATAAGTATTTTCTTTTGCAACTTGGCTAGACCGGACGATTCTATAAATTCAGTTGAAAGGGCGCAGACATCTTGCTTCTTCTTCGCATGAAAACAACTTTTTGGATCTAGGCGAAAGCGTGTTTGGACACAAAAGAGTGTCAAAAGTTTATCCTTTCTGCTGAAAGTGTCAAAACTCAAAGTGAAAGTTTCTCACTCTCAGTCTGATCTGGCCCTTGTCGGTCACCGCCTCGCCGGTGTTTTTCTTCACATACCCTCAACAGCTAAAACATGGACAAAGTCTGTGTTCTAAAAAAATTAATACCATGTATTCATGGTAACGGCAATAGATTTTTTAATACTCTTTCACGAAAAGGTAAGGCCTTTGTTGAAGAAAATTTTTTTTCTTTTCAAAGTTGAATTGCCTTCCTTTTGTGAGTTTGGTCTAACCGGACCGGTCTCACATGAACCCATGAATACAACGTTACCCAAAAATGCACATCATGCACAGGCTTTTTTCTTTTTTTTTTTTTTCTCTTTTTGCTGCTTGATCAATTTAACACTTCCACTTATTATGATATAGTTTAAAATAAATTACAAAAGTTGCACGTATAAAAATTGAAATTACAGCCGAGAGAGAATGAGAGTGAATTAATACTTGGATTGGTAGATGAATTAAGAAATACGCAGTGGTGTAGCGTCAGGAGATACAATAAGTGATTTTTTTTCATATCATTGAAAAAGTAGATCTAGATCTTTAAAGGAGACTAAATCTTACGTCAAACAGTTTAGAGTCGAAGAGAATTGCCAGGCTTATTTCTCTTACACCGTATTCCTTAAATTCAGACCACTTTGTGCATGTGTAAGTGTAGTACCAGCAAAGTTAAAGTCTATGACAGAGACTGAATTGGATTTGGATATGAGTACAACAGACAAATATTCACACTTTATGTTGTCATGCATAAAATGAATGCCTTTTATAAATACCTTTTTGTGTGTTCGTGCAGTTTAAATTATTAAAAGAAATTGATACCACCAAAAAAAAAAAAAAAATTATGAAGATATCCTTCAATTTAAAAAAAGCATTAAATGGAGTTTCACAAAAAATATTTTTATCTCATTTCTCAATGTTCATATCTGCCGATTTATGGACCCTTTCCCTAAGCATAGCAGTTGTGTCAACAATAAGGAGAGGCTGGGCCACAATCTTTTTCACAAATTGGCAAAACTGTCTCAGTAGGAATTTCCATGGAAAAAGACACTCATGACCCACTCTTAAATTCTTACCTTCACAGAAATTTCTGTAGAGATAAGACTTTCTATCTCCATGGAATTTTTCAGTGTAGATAGGTGTTGATGTGTTTAGGATTTCTGCATCTCCTAGTAACTACAGAGGCAGATATTAAAGAAAAATGTTTGTAGATAAAGCTGAAAATTATTTTATCCACCATAATGTGACTATTTGACAAAATAGAGGCTTAACTTGGAAGAACTGTACAATTATTAAATAGTATTTCCCATATGTGGAAATCCTTGAGACCCTTACGTCTATCTCCATGAGAGAGAGAGAGAGATTGTGTGTTTTTTTCATTGAAAAATGAAGGGACAGAACATTATGCACATGCAAGTCTTTTATTTGCAACTGAATGGGACATATGCAAAAATATGCTCCGTCGTTAGAAACACAGAAGTAAAGCCACAATCAAGGTAGCATTTTCAATTTTTGTTGCAACTGTGTAAGCATATATAATGTGAATTAAATAATCTCTTTGCCATGCTTTCTTTTTTTAAGCTCACATCAAAGCATCCACCCCAATAAGTGTTTATGTTCGATGTATGGGAAGCCATGGTCCTCCGGCACACTGGAAGCCGATGAATCAAATATGTCTTGAAAACAAGAACCACATGGACTGCATGCCGATACCTCAAGAAAGCTGGCAAGAGGATTTCAATAAGCGGCAGAGAAAATGGAACCTTATGCTTGCTGCTGGAGCCGTAGCTTTTGGAATCACATACTTTATAGTGCGTAATTGTCATACTAAATACAACAATGTATCACTTTAATCTTTTTTTCTCAGATTTTGTTTTTTCCCCATTTTTATTTCATTTAGATGTATAATATATATAGTGTACATTAAAATGATTTGATGACTCATATTTTAAACGAGGTGCATATAAAATTGCAAGAGGTAATTTTATTTTTTTTTTGTTACTTTCAACATAAAAGCTTTAATCAGCAGCAGATTATTAGCAAAAATATTAAAGTTGTCGATCGCTAGTCATACTACATATCTGTTCTGTTTGGCATTTTCTTTTCAAAACGTTTGAATTGCTTAACTTGGAATGCTCTGTTTTCTGCAAGGACTTTTTTGTCTGATAGACATGCTATTAAGAAAGTCATTACAAGCATTTATTTAATTATTATACATGTATGTTTGGTAGAGTGACAATTTCTGCAATAAAGGCAACATTATTGGTTTGACGTGCCAATATCTCTGTAGTAATTTTGCCAGCAAACTATTCCATTTTGTGGTCACAGCACACGTACATGCATACTTTATTTTACACTCTTTCCATTTGTAGCAGCTCCTTAACACTTTCTCCAAGTATCAAACTGTTTATCTCTTTCTCCTCCCAGCTGTACAAGACTGGCTGCATTCAGCTGTTTAGTTATAGCGATTACCAAACCTTCAAGTACAGAGTAGCTGGGGTTGAACTCCAAGCCAAAGCTGAGGAAAGCGGTAAGCCTCCTACTGCCATTGCTGCTTCAATTGAGTTAGTGACACAGGTGTTGATAGCTAACTTACTCTGAAATCTATCAGAACTCTGCCGTCTAGGTTTGATCTCCAGCACTCTATGCCTGGCCTGACGGGGACTGAATGAAACCCCTGAGATCACAGGAAAGATAATCACAATGGGTTCCATGGGAAAAACAAACAAGATGTAAGGCATAAAGATAAGAGAAGGAAAAAAGCAGGAAAAAAATAAATGTAGGATTGAAGTCGGATAAAAAGGTATTACAAAACTATTAGCAGCAGCGGTTATGATGGGTTGAGACATGGGAAATATTAGGAGAAAAAATGTTGAAAGAAAAGAGAAACAGCAAGATTAAACAGAGGAGTTGAAGAATTAAAGTAGTCCACAAAAAAGTAAATGGGCAGAAAACAATAGGGGAAATAGTATACATATATATTTAAATACATATGTGATTTTATGTTAACAGTGGAAAAATGGATATCAAAGGACAATGCAGATCATGTTGTGAATTGCGGTAAACAGAAACTGTAAAAATTTTTACTTTGCTAATCATTACTCTTGAGAGTGTCAGCAAAATGTATTTGGATTTGGATATGTATATAAATATACATATTAATATAAATTTCACATTGTACATTGTCAGGTGAAGGTGGTAGAGAGAAAGATGAACTCGCTGGCGGAGGAGGCGAGGGAGGAGCTGTTATGCCTGGAGATGAAAGAGAAAAGGTTGAAATCCTAGAGTTGCCTGATATTCCTTCTCATGCCCAGTATCTGCTAGTGGGTGCAGGCACTGCAGCGTTTGGTGCCTTCCGTGCCATCAAGTCCCGTGATCCAAAAGCAAAGGTTGGTTGGGTTACAATAAATATGCCCAGTCTATGAGCTTTCTCTTAATTAAAGCTGTGCCTTAGCACCTCACTGAAGTTGTTAATATTTTTTTTCTCGCCGAGCTATGATTCAAAATAAGTTTTTAACCTAATCAAGGTACATGATTTTATCTATAAATATTTAGAATGTAACTGATTATTGATGAGCAAAGTTTTCACAAAAGTAAGTGGAGCACTTTCTGTATGATCTGTCTTATTTTCTATTTCTGTAGGGTCCAGCTGATATTAGAACATATATTATCAGTACCAATTATAGATTGATGATCTTGACTTTTCCAACATTGAATCCAGTTAGTCAAAATATTATTTTAAAGAAAGTTTTTCAGCAGAGCTCCTGTATTTTATATCTAGGTTCAGACTGCACAAATAGTTTCCCATCATAACAAGCAGCTGCTGTACATACTATATAAATTAATTGCTTCAATTTCATGAACATATTGTTACCTTATAAATTCAGATTCTCGTCATCGGAGAGGAAGACAGTGTGCCATACATGCGACCTCCATTGTCCAAAGAATTATGGTTCAATGAGGATAAAGCAGAAGTAGAGCAGTTACAGTTTAGACAATGGAATGGCAGAAAGAGAAGGTAGGCCCTGCCCACATGTACCTTACTGTGATAGTTAATCAGTGTTTAGACAGTGGGATGGCAGAAAGAGAAGATAGGCCCTGCCCACATGTACCTTACTGTGATAGTTAATCAGTGTTTAGACAATGGAATGGCAGAAAGAGAAGGTAGGCCCTGCCCACATGTACCTTACTGTGATAGTCAATTGCAATCTAAACAATGGAATAGCAGAAAGAAGCGATAGGCCCTGCCCACATGTACCTTACTGCGATAGTCAATTGCAATTTAAACAATGGAAATAGCAGAAAGAAGCGATAGGCCCTGCCCACATGTACCTTACTGCGATAGTCAATTGCAATTTAAACAATGGAATGGCAGAAAAAAGAGATAGGCCCTGCCCACATGTACCTTACTGTGATAGTCAATTGCAATTTAAACAATGGAATAGCAGAAAGAAGCGATAGGCCCAGCCCATCTATATCTTAACAGATAGACAATTCAGTTTAGACAATGGAATGGCAGAAAAAGGAGGTAGACCCTATCCACCTATATCAAACTCTCACAGATTTCTTTCCCTCTAAAGCTAAATTTAGATATTTAGATTTAGAATTTGTATTTGATTGGTCCAAATTAGAACAGTTTCATTCTACTTTTAATCTAGATGTGATGATCTAGAAAGACATCAGAAGACATACGATATATAACTAGATATCCAGCTTACAATAAGGGAGAGCATTTGTATGCAAAGGAGGAATTAGTGGTCCTTTTATTTTTTGGTGTTTTGATGATTCATCGAATGCATGCTTAAAATATAACTTATCTTCTGCTGTTTTATTTATATGTTACAGTTCTTTTTCTTTTTTTGTTACAAGCTTTTGTAACTAAAAAGTTTTGCTTAGTGTCAATGACTTATTAAATTTATATCATGCCTTTTTTTTCAGTGTTTTCTATGAACCTCAAGAATTTTTTGCTGAGCCGAAGACACTTAACACATTAGAAAATGGTGGGATAGCATTACTGTCAGGGAAAAAGGTAAGGAAATCTTTGAAAATGATCTTTGTTCTTAGTGTTAGGCATCTGATTTTGGTAAAAAAATATATACATATCAATTTATCGTTACTGCTCTAACATATTTGGCATCACTCATATTTGCACCAAAATGTAATTTTAGAATGATTACATACCTGAGCCTAGGAATAGGAGTCATCAGATGATGTTCATACTATAGAAATAGGCCAGTACAATTTTCCTAAGACATGCATCAATCAAATCCAAATGTATGTCTTAAAGAGAAGAAAAACCTTAGATTTTCCTTGATATCTTTGAAAAACCCAAAACAAGTTGTGCCATCTTGTTAGCCCCGTGACATTATATTATATAAATGTAATTTATATGGTTATCTTTAATTTTTACAGGAGGGGAACTCTTTCCTTTTTTTTTCAGATCTCAG
>BLXT01008339.1:1166820-1188488 GCA_019648995.1 Plakobranchus ocellatus
CCCCCCCCCCCAAAAAAATATAAAGATATATAGTAGAAGTCACTTTAGGCCAAACTATCATAAAAAAAATCTCTTTTTGAGTAGATCTTATATTTCTAAACCATTTTCCACTCCTGTGTATTGTTTCTTTATTATAAGGAAGATGCGGCAAATAAGTAGATATATGGAGAAGTCCATGGTATTTTTTATCATGCAAGGACATTGATTTATCAGTAGGTCAATGTGTCTTGTATAGGCTTAATGAAGAGCTGAGCCTGTAGATATATGGAGCAGTCAATGATATGTTTGATCCTTCAAGGACATTGATTTATCAGTAGTCCAATGTATTTGGTAAAGGTTCAATGAATAATAGAGTCTGTAGATGGATGAGTCCTTGATATTTTTTATCCTGGGGCAAGGACATTAATTTATGTTGTCCACTGTGTCTGGCTGAAATGAAGAGCAGGATCTGTAGATATATAGATAGGTCAATTATATGTTTGGTCCTGCAAGGACATCAATTTATCAGTGATCGACTGTATCTGGTAAAAGCTTAAATGAAGAGCAGAGCCTGTGGTTGTATGGAACAATGTCAAAGCTATGAGCACTTGACTTCCCCTTCTGTATGAATGTAATATTCACAGGCTGGTGATGCTGCATGCTTCTATGATGTCAAACTTGGTCGCCGCCGTGTGGAGCATCATGACCATGCTGTGGTCAGCGGTCGCCTGGCCGGTGAGAACATGACTGGAGCAGCCAAGCCTTACTGGCATCAGAGCATGTTCTGGTGAGATTCTCACACACATACACACACACACACTCTCTCTCTTCATGGCTAGAAAGTTACACATACACACTCTATTAATGACTAACAATCCCAGTGATGACAATAACGTGGAGACATGCAAACATTATGAACTTGTAATTAAACAAAAAAAGATAAATTTTATGCAAGTGAATATTGCAGTTTTAAACATTAAAGCATTTAAAGAAAACTCTTTTGCCCATAATAAAAAATATGTACCTATTAATAAATGTAAACGCGGTGGATTCCTCTGCAGAAAGACCCTGCAGTGTGCAAAATAAAATTCCTACTGATGAGCAATTCATTGTCTGCATCTGGTTTCTGGACAAAATTTAGGCTTCTGAAAAATGTCTTTAAAGGGAATTCCATTGTATTATAAACTTCAAAATCTAAAAAGAAAAGTATTCTCTAAAAAGTACATATATACAACCTGAGATCACAAAACTTTAAGGCTTGTGTTAATTTACTTGTATGATTCAGAGATTGTATGCTATGCTTAATGAAGAATCACTGTATGCTTGGACAGGTCTGACTTAGGTCCCGATGTTGGCTACGAGGCGATTGGAATAGTGGATTCATCACTACGCACTGTCGCTGTGTTTGCCATGGCCTCCGAGAAAGATACGCCCAAAGCTGTGGTGGAGGAGACAGGAGAGGGCCTGAGATCTGAGACAGAGGTAGATTGTTTATGTTAAGATCATGCTGTCTAGGATGTTTCTCAAATTCGTTGGGAAAAATTAATGTGGTGAGGAGACAGTGTTTGAATTATACCATCTGAGTAACTCAATGATTATTAAAAAAAGTAATATTTCTCCTGATTATCCAAAAAAAAAAAAACATGGATGTCATCCCTCTTTTTCAAACAAAAGGCAGTTTCTATGTCATGCTTTTGTTTTTCTTTTGATTAAAGAGATAGGACAATTGTTTTTTAAATCTTTTTTTTTTTTGTTAGGTAAACACGTCTGCAAGTGTAGTGAAATCTTCTTTGTTTTTTAAATTTTTTTTATAGATCTTGTCACCAGGATCGTGGGTAGTTAATTCATGCTCATATGAACAAGTAGGATTTGCATTTGTTTATCTGATCATAGTGCTGTCCTTTTGTGGCAATAAGTGTCTTCTTTTTTTGCTCTCAAAAGATTCCCTTTATGGCTAGTTAAGAAATTCGACCGGTTAGAGAATACCAGTACCATAATTCATTCTTGGCAATAATGGGCTTCACCTCAAAGTTAGATAGGCCTCACTCAAAATAAATTTGAAGTTCAGAGAATATAATTTAGTGGATTTGAAGTTATCGCAACCATTCCTATGCATTCTTTTTCTTTACCATTACTAGTGAACGTTTGATATCTAAATAACTACAACAAATGAATAACGGTGTTTTTTTAAGCAGTAGAAGTGGAAAATTTGTAGTGCCTTCAGTGATGTAAACATGCCAAGTGCAGAGAGGACACTACCAGAACTTACACTGGCGAGGGAAAATATTGGAACGTACATTGCGGAGGCTGATGTTTATTCAGTGCTTTTGATAATTACTATCATCTCAAAAGTACTGCATAGATAAAGTGGTTATTAGTTCTCGTTTCTCAATGGTTGACTTTAAACTGAACTGGTACAGTGGTAGGTTTTTTCTGAATGCATTCCAAAGCTTGATAAATTGTCCATTGTCGTGTGAACATATAATGTGGGAATTTTTATTTCTTCAAGGCTGAGATCAATGTAAAAAATTTTTATGCGTTGTCTTCATTTTACAGGCCACAGCATCGCCCACTGCGAGAAGTCCAAACAAATTGAGATCTCTTGACTCTGAGGAATATGGAAAAGGAATTGTTTTCTACCTGAATGACAAGGCCTCTGTTGTTGGCATTTTGCTGTGGAATACTTTCAACAAGATGCCCATTGCTCGCCAGGTATTTGTACTACCTTACATGCCACCTTTATGGTTTTTTCCAAAATCTTTTTTTTTAATCACCAAAACCGGAAATCTGGTTTCTGGGTGAACCTGGACCCTGCCTTCACTTTTTTAGAAATTTCAAGGTGGAACTCATGTACCGGTATAGTAAAATTTATATTTGTAATTCAATGATACACTTTTCATTATTAGTGAAAGTTGGAACGTCTTCTTCCCTGACCTCTTACTTGAGGATGATGTGGCAAATCTTAACCTCATGTAGTTTTGGTCTCAAGAAAACTTTGATGTTAAAATTCCTTCCATATATATGCAAATAAATGATGAGCACATTCCTGTTCATTATTATAAAAATGTTTAACTTGTTTTCCTATAAACTAAAGCAGGGTGGGGGGGTTGTGGCCCAATGGCTAGAGAACCTGCTCTGAGATCTGCAGGGACCCATGTGTTGGGGGTTGAAGTTTAGGCCTTGGCAAGCAAACCTGAGATCACCTTGTTGTGACTGGTACAGGCCTATATGCAAGAATGAAAAACTTAGAAATTACAGATTATAATGTGAAATTCACCAAGTCATTTTCATATCCTTTGTTAAGTCTGTATTTCTTGGTTACTTGGAGGCTTTATCCATCCACTGCAGGATGTAGCCCTCTGCAGATGTCATCCATTTCCTCCGATCTTGTGCCTTCCTCTGCCATTGTGGACCTGCTGCTTTCCTGATGTCATCCATCCATCTTGCTTCTGGTCTGCCGCTGTCTCTTCTCTCTGACCTTGGTTGCCATTCTGTGCATCTTTTAGTCCATCTATTATCTTTTTCTCTGGCAATGTGTCCTGCCCACCTCCATTTTTGTTTTTTAATGTATTGGACTACATCAATCACCTGGGTCTTTTTTCTTATCTCAATTGTTGGTATTCTATCTTTAAGTTTGATATTTAGCATCTTTCTTTCCATAGCTCTTTGTGCTGTTTGTAGTTTGTGGCACAGTTGCTTGTTTAGTGTCCATGTTTGACACCCATATGTCATTGTTGCAATGATGCACTGGTCATATAATTTTCTTTTTAGTGTAATATAGGTTAAGTTGTATCTTGGAGGATTTCCTGATATTTTCCAAATGTATACCAACCCTGCCATTCTTATCCTGGTTATTATTTCTCCATTGGTTCTGTTTTTCATCGTCGTTGTCTGGCTCAGATATGTGTATTTTGTGACAAGCTCTATATTCTCATTGTCTATTACTATGGGTCTTTCTTAGGTGTATTTATATACGATTCTCTCTTTTTTAATATTAACATTAAAGAAATTTTTTTCACCAGGTGTTACGTGATGGTGCCAGAAACGAGGATCTCTATGAAGTTGCCAAACTGTTTGATATATACGACACAGTGGCCGAAGCTGTGGCTGACGAGAAAGAAGCTGCTAGTTCTAGCTGAGCTTTTGCTTTCTTGTTATTTCTCACCAGTGATAGATAAAAACCTTTGTTTTTTGTTATTTTTTCAATTAATGTCAGTGTCTTCTGTACATTTCTTGGATCAGAGTTCATAAATGATCATAATTTGTAAATTATTATTCAAATATTCCTCAAATGTGAACAATTTACATCATAACTGAAAACTATTCAATCCAAGAGTAAAAACTTTGGTAACAATTTTTTTTTAAAGGTTCAACTACGCAAAACCACATTAGAGTATCACTTTAAAAATACGGTCCATATCAGCCTCATTTCAATAAATGTAAACAAATGATTAGAACAAATCAAAATTTGTATGGTAGTGTGAGCCAAGCAAGGTGATATAAAACATGTTGATGACACTCATCTAACTTCTAAGAAAATTGTAGAAATATTTTACCTTTTTTTGATTTTTAGAAAATGTGTTCATTTATAATCAGTGGAACATCTAAACTTAAGTTGTCTTTTTTTCTTCCTTTTATCATTGAGATTGTACGAAATATGTTCAATTTTGTAGGTTTGATGTGAGTTTTGCATTGATGCAGATTTCCCTTTTGCATTCAGTACTTCTTTGTCAAGGACTGGAAACAAGACTGTCCTTAAAAGATGGAGCAACAAGTTACTTTGAACATGTTCAGTGTGTATCAGATATTGTTTGTTTGACATTATTATTGGTTTTCTTTTTTGGGTTGTTTTGAATGTTTGTAGCAGAGCAAGTGTAAACGTTTTTTACATCAGATATTATGTTCACTGACTACAACTTTTGGAAAACTAATGAGTTGGCTGGTTTAATCAGGGATAAATAAATATATATAATTTTTTTTTCACCTGCGTTGTTAAACATCTGTTTGATCTCATATCTGTGCTGGAAACGGTGACTATACTTTTCAATATATATTTTGTCATTTTACAAAATTAAACTGGTACTGAAACACAAAAAAAGACATGCCTACTGTTCCGGAATTCTACCTGAAAATGACATGCATTCCAGAAATCCGCATTTTTATCACAAAATCTGGAACTTTGCTGATTTGTGATTGGCCTACTCTATGAATTAAACCTAGTCTAGGTTGAACGGCGCTTCTCTGCATCAATAATGCGAGAATATTAGGGGAATTTGAGTATAAAAAAATTTAATGGCGCTAACAGTAACACTGCAACAAACTTTTCAGACAAACTTATTACATGCATGGCGCTCTTGGCTAGACCCTTTTCCCCCCACAAAAAAACCTCCAGTCACCGAGCATGCATCTTGCAGACTGAAGAGGGGTTGGGGTGATTAGGGCATACCTTTCGGTGCAGTACATAGAGGAACATCATTGTTAGGCCTACCAATTACCATCACTGACTGTTAACGAGATGGCAGTCGGTTGGTCGTTCGAACGAGATGGCAGTCGGTTGGTCGTTCGCACTGTGACGTCACCCACCTGGACTAGGGTTTTTTTTCTATAGACATATCTTTGTGAGGAAAGCAAATACAAAAATTCTGACAGAAAATTTTAAATCTACGACCTTGATTTAAGCGAATCTTCGCAGCAGAATTTCAATTTTAATAGAAATAAACAATTTTGAGATAATTTTTTCCCATTTTCAAATCAATGGTTTGGTTAAACTTAATTAATTATATAGACTTCGAGACTAACTATATATATGCGCATTCTAGAGAAGTTATATCTAGTGCTTTGCACATCCCGATAAAAACCCAGCATTGAACTTCTAGGCTCAGCAATGTATTTGAAAAAAATGCATCGAGGCATCCTGCGTTTTAGGGATATAATAGTAAATTGTTTAATGGAATTTTCTATTCGAGAAAAGTTGATAAAATTTAATTCTTATGGTAACATTGAAATCAGTGTCCCAAATTGAAACAAGTCTATGCAGTACGAGTAGATTGAAAATTTTAAGGACACATTTTCTTTTCATAATTTCGTTAATCTAGGGCCGATTTGCTCAACATTAAGGTAAACACATTGGAATGTTTGCACGGAGGCTATAAATGTTAAGCACATTGTCTTAGTGTTTGCGCTGATTTAGACAGGAACTGATATCCTCTACACTCTCCCCCGTCCTAAAGGTACACCTCCATAATTAATTGGAACGTAGTTTTTTTTTCTTTTTTTTTTGTTTAATCAGCATCAGTTCCCATCACATTCAGGGTTGTTCCACATTTTTATCTAATAATCCACATTTTTGCTCTTGATGTTCCTCAAAAAATTTTTTCAAGGGTAGGCATGTCTGTGAATGTATTATCAACTCTGCGGTAGTCAAATGTAGAGCAGTGTTGTCCATAGATTTAGCACTGATGATACTGCTCTTTGTCTGGCTACAACTAAACTGTTGTGGTGTCTTAATCATTACTTTAGATCTATCCTCTGTTTAGCAAAGTTTAAAGTACTTTACAAGTGGGCTTCATTCAATCACACAAACAAAAAATGTCATGTGCAATTCAAAAGAAAACTGAAAAAACAATACAATAGACTGCAAACAAATAGAAACCAGATGCACATTGTAATAATTATGATTCATAAATTTTAATACATCAATGTTTGGACATGTATTTGAAAATAAAATGGCAAAAAAAAGTAACGAAAAATTCAAATTCACAGCATATCAAATGATTATCAATAGAAGAAATAAATCTAGAACTATTTGCCCTAAGAGCCAGTCTTATTTAGCAACTTTCTGGGAAACCAACTGGGTCGAGGCTTAGACATTTGAACAGCATAAGTCCCTTCTGATTTTGTCTCATTGTCATAAATAAATTCCATCTCAGATCGGGGCACATCAAACTGAAGCTTGTCTCCCATTTTTGCCTGCATCTCATTGGTTTCTGCACGAACTTTCTCGTAACAGTACTCTGGACAACGGAGAAAGAAAATTGTCAAAAAAATTACAAATAAAAGACTAGTTAATAATGTACATCAATGCAAAAACAAGACAAAAAAAATGGAGACAAAAATTTGGGATAGAAAACGACTTGATGCAGAGCATGAAGAGTCAACTTCTTCAAAGTGAAAATCTTGCTATATCAGCCCTTTTTTGTCAGTCTCAATTTTTAAAATTCTTGATCTCTCTCACAACTTATCGACAGATCAAACCAAAAACTTTAAAACAAAATCCTTAGAGACATTTCTATATTAAATCTTCTTCTTTTCCCCCAGTTTCTATTTTCTGTCCAAAGCATTATAAAAATTAACAGAATTCATAAAAACCTAAAAAAAAATTTCAAAGCTGTTTTTCATTGATGTCCTTGCCTCTTTTATTCAAAGTAATTAATCGATGCAAGCTATTATTATAAAAGACTATTCTGACAATACTAAACATAAGGTTAACAGTAGGGAACTATCAATACTGAGCTATTAAGAAAAGGAAAATTTAGAGAAAAATGGCTCAGAAATCATCATCCTTGTCTAATATATATCTCACAAATGTGATAAAAACATGAATTAATGACATAACCATGTTTTATTTTGTGGCAATGCCATACATATTATGCTCTCACAACACATGATTATGTAATGCCATAAGTATAAGTTTACAAAAGCACAAACATAGAGAAGGAATTTTTTTCTTCCTTATCCCAAAGATCCCATTGCATATATTTAGCATGATGAATACTTACTGCAAAGGTGCCCTTTTTCTTTGAAGTTACCGCACTCTAAGCAAGGGATGATGTTGGTTTTTGGCGTGCCGTACTCCATAAATCCAGTGAACCTGTGTTTGCGATGCAGCCTTTTCTCCACTGATCTCCTGTGTTTGGGGACAGCATAAAGAATGCTATCAAAGATAGATGCCAGTGATGAGCGAGGGTCTGGGGCCTCTGTACGAGGCAACTGATGGGGAGACATATCAAGGGTAGCCAAGGCTCCTGATGGAGGACCTGAGGAAAAGGAATAAATTCTTTTTCCAGAGAGGGGTTGAAAATATTTTGTGGATGCACATCAACTTAAGTCACAGTCTGGTTGGTGAAGGAAGTGCAACCTGAAACAGTGATGGTGGATTGTTCCTACCCCTCATCTCACTCGCAGAAAAACAACTGAAAAGCACTATATATAATGTTAGGTTAACTGGATAATTACTTCACTCTTTAGGCAAGTCTTCCATCCATCTGCTTCCATCTTGGCACCACAGGAAAGAGCATCAACCTCAAACATCAGGCAGAACTAACCTGCTAAGCTTTATACAAATGCATTGACTGATCTATCGTATATATCTATTTTCTCTTATCATTTTTGTTTGGTCATGATAAATATTTAAAATGAAAGTAGCAGCAGATTATCATTCGAGGTTGGTCATCTCCAGTGCAAATTAACTTGTCATTACAAAGAGGGACAAAACTATTTGCAAAATTCCAACAAAAACTTGTAAGATTTTTTAAGTGTTCTTAAACTGCACATATTAGTCTACTCCAAAACATATTTAAGCACACTGTTTTTCAGGCAACCCCACCTTCAATATAAGTCCATCAAAATAAACGATTATATCCAAATCATGACTTGCACTGCATTTTTTTTGGAGGGCAAATTTGATAAATTAAAAAATCAGAATTTATGACCTTGTTTTATAATCACATTTCAATGAACTTCGAACAGGTATCAAAGTAGATAACATTACTGCATATTTCAAGTCACAGGACAGTTCAATCTGAATAATGATATTTCTGTATAAAAATATAGACTCATAGAGATTAGAAGAACAAAGAGCAGTTGATATACAAACAGCTTCACCCCTATTGATCTAAGAAGGCAAAAATGTTTTCTTGCATTAAAAGTTCTTAACACTAGGCCCTATTGGTCAGTAACAGACCATAGCCCCTGAAGTTCATGATGCAAACAACACACATAATCAGTGCTTTGCCTTTAAGGTGGAGGGGCAGGGAGGGGTGATGTTAGAAACAAAGACCAAGCAACAAGCAACCAGCCAAATAATATTCAACCAGTTACTGTACATACAATATCGTTCCTCTGGTAAACTAAACAACAGCAATAATAGGGCTAGGCCCTATCGGTCAGTAATAGACCATACCCCGGGAAGTCTGTGATGCAAACAACACACATGATCAGGGCTTTGCAACAGGGCATATATTGGATTGTGTACTGCTTGGTCAAGTTGGTAATGCTGGGCGTTTTGGTCTTTTTTTTTTACAATGATCAGGCGAAAAGGAGGGGAGAATGTGTTTGCAACCTTCAGAATTGATCTAGATCTGGATTTTCAATCTAGATTCCTGATGAGAGGTGACTAGAAATCTAGATCTAGAGAAAATTAAGTTACCTAAGATTCTAAAAAAAGAAAGAAAGAAATCAATATGCTTTAGTTTTATTAGATCTAGATCTGGGCTAAGGGAGATATCGACCTTAAAAAAAAATGTAGATGTAGATCTAGATCTCGAGTCTAGTTGCTTAAAAATAAGCAAAAAATAGCCTTGCCTTGGTTATGCAGTATGAAATATATTCTAGATGAAGGCTAAAATGTACGGTCGTATGTAAGCAGTTTTTAATTTTTAAATTAGATCTAGGGCTCTACTTTTTATACCTGTGAAGGAATCAAATATTATTCTTATATCATTAATAACAGACGCCCAACGTTTCTTGAAGGACAAAGTGAAACCTCGGATGGGCGACGCCATCTTGTTTGATGTAAAAAGGGAGATTATTCTCAACCAAGAAAAAATTCAATAATCTTTGCTAGATCTCCGTTTTTATTTCCAGTGTATTGTTAGGCTACTCTAAGCCCTAACGGCTGGCTGTAAATACAGTCATAACTAGAAATCCAGAACTAGTTTTGTTTGTAAAATAATAGATCTAGATCTAATTTACCATTTGCATTTGAATTAGGAAGTATTTAGGTAAGTTTGTCCTGGTGCCCTGTAAATTCGACTCTATATTGAACGGCTAAGTGTAGAGTCTAGATCTACATACTAGATGAGATCTATTGCAGTATTGGCCGTTGTTTGAGCATACAAATTAATGAGACGACACTGCAATCTGTTATTTAGGTATTTAGGGTAAGCCTACATTTATTCCAATTACAGTAGGCTCTATTATTAGATATGTAAAAGATCGACTCATCTAGATCTAATCTATATTCAAGATTCTAATCTAGATGTCTGAATATGCTGTTGATTAGTAGATCTAGAATCTAGAGCTACAAAGAACAGCTCGTACTGGAAAAGTTTAGCCTACTCTGGATTTAGAGATCAAAGACCTCATTAGACAAAAACCCTCTGCTGTGTCATCCTCTGGCAAGCCCAGGTGCTGCAAATAGATCTAGATCTAGATTAGTATCTAGAGATCTAGATCTTAATTTAAAAATTTTCCTCTGTATCTGTACTAGATCTAGATCTAGATCTAGATAATTCTATTTCCTGAAAATCCACACAGACAATCAGCAAAAAAAAAGGGGGGAGGGGGGGGGGGAGACTAGGTCTAGAGCTGCTTATTCATCATGGTTTCTGTTGCGGCCTCCAACTAGGATCCTATGCCTGACTAGGTTTAGTCTTTAGTCTCAGGAATTTGCTCAGAGTATTGTAGGAAATATTTCAGAGTAGCTTCCCTAAGTTGTCAAAAAGCTCTCAGGATGGGGAGTAAAATAGCTGCTAATTTTCCCTATTTTGAGTCTTCAGGACGGGAAGGGACTGCCTATTTTATAGATTATACCTACAAATTTAAATTAAATTTATAAGTAGTTGTACTTCGTCCATCGTGTTGAATGGCAGTTGACTTTGTTACACATTGAATGGTGTCTATTGATTTTTTTTAAAAGGATTTCCGCACCAGAGAACCACCTTCTAAAATTATTTATATAAAGGATAGTGTTTTGAGGACATACTAAAGAATACTTATATGTTTGTTAAACTGGAATACATTGTTCTTAGTCATTCTCCTAGATAACAAATGGAGGCTAATAATGGAAGGATTGTAGGCCTACGGCTTGGTCAATTTTTACTATCACACCAACTGTTTGAGGAAATGAAGGTATTATTAGGGAACCGCCTCCAATTTAAGCTGAAAAACTATTATATCATTGGTGTGACTGTTTGATAAAAGCTTAGAGGGATTGTAGAAAAGACTAAATTGGGTGAAGATCAATGACGTAAAATGTATCTTCCCAGAATTAGTAATAGTTCCCTTGTCTGGAAATATTGTTCTCGTTTTTAATTTTAGAATGACAAAAAAAAATATTGAAAAATTAAAGATCTATGGTATTAACCTGTTTAAGGCCCTGCTCTTCTTTCTACTCTATGTCCTCCTTTACTTTCTTTTGCAGATAGAGGGAAAAAATACTTTTTTTAAAATAAAACAACAGCTTGAATATTTGGGATCATGGCACAGAATCAGCAAATGCCTTAATCCAATTTTCCCTTAATCTGAATCATCTTAAAGTACACAGCTCTTGAACATATCAAGGAGTTCAGATATATGTGATTGTCAAAATAGTCTGAGGCTCAGAGTTTTATAAAAGTAAAGTCGAGCCATGGCTACTTTTTTGATTCTAAGTTTTTGCTCTTGGGTTGTGACAATCATTTGCACTATAGCAGTAGGCTTGTAATGATATGCATTAATGGTATTTATACATTTCAGAAAGTTATCTCTATCTTTGAGATTATATATGTCCCTGTAGGAGCATCAAATTTATTCAAGATATCAGGCCTTTGATTTGCCAACATTATTTTTGAATAATATATTGATGCTGGTGGCCTAGATGTCCTTTTCATTGCATTCTTTTTTCAAACTTAAGTGTGGAATTTATAATGTAGTTTTCTCAAGTTTTTCCGCAAAGGGAGACTTCTTGTGGCAAACAGCAATGGATTTTGTGAGCGTACTCCATATTTATAGAAAAGTATCATGAACTGAAGTCTTACCTGAATTTTCTAATCTAAATTCCTTGTTCAGCAAAAAGAATTACTACAACTTAAGCCATTTATACAGAAAAACAGATCACTTTTTCCTGCTGCAAGATGTCTCATTTTAAGCTAACATAATATACTTACCTAACTATTAAGGTCCTAGGCAGAGAAATGGCGGAAAACAAGGGTTTGTCAGCTACCTAATAATGACATGCACCAAAGTTCTGTTGTCTTATCGTACACAATTATTTTCATCAAATATATAATTTATAAAATACAATTAAAAAATGAGTACTTGTCCATCCTGCCTGTAAAGTATGGTAAATAACTTAGTAAATATCAAATTCAAATATTCTGTTTTTGTTTTTTTTCTTTCTCAGGACTCAAACGAATGGGTGCTCGTGTTCGATTCAATGCAGAATGCGACCTCTTGTTACTGGAACAGGCTGTGGCATGTCGTGTCTACCAGCAGCAAGGAGGCCGTGGTTGGAAAGCGGTAGGATCAGATGTATTTATGGAAGTTTTAAAAAGAGGATAGGAATGTTGTTGCTTTGTCTGAGTGGGCCTGGCATAGTCTACTTACAAATTGAGGGTAGTTTGAAGAATGGTGTGATTACAAAATGAGGGATTTTCTAGTGTAATTTAGAGACATAGACTGCTTAAAAAAAAACAGTAGGGTGTATTGTCGTGTAATGTAGTGACAATAGATTGCTTATGAGTTGAGAGTATTCTAGTGCAGTGTAGAGACATAGACTGCTGTTGAGTTGAGAGTGTTGTCATTCAGTGTAGTGACATAGACTGCTTATGAATTGAGGTTATTGTAGTACAGTGTAAAGACAGACTGCTTATGAGTTGAGTTTATTGAAGTGCAGCAAAGAGACATACTCTGCTTAAGAGTTGAGGATATTGCAGTGCAGTGTAGAGACATAGACTGCTTTTGAGTTGAAAGTGTTGTCATTCAATGTAGTGACTTAGATTGCTTATAATGAGTTGAGGGTATTGTAGCACAGTGTAGACACATTGACTGCTTATGAGCTTAGGGTATTGAAGTGCAGCAAAGAGATATACTCTGCTTATGAGTTGAAGGTATTGTAGTGCAGTATAGACATTGACTGCTTATGAGTTGAGGGTATTGTAGTGCAGTGTAGAGACATTGACTGTTTATGAGTTGAGGGTATTGTAGTGCAGTGAAGAGACATTGACTGCTTATGAATTGAGGGTACAGTAATGCAGGGAAGAGACATAGACTTCTTATGAGTTAAGACATATGTATCTCATCACCCTTCCTCTACAAAGTTACATCAAAATTGAATTAAAATTAAAATATTAAAGTTCAATTTCTGAGGACAAATTGTTGTTATGTATTTTGTCTTTTATATGTTATCTGAATTATGTGTAAAGCTATTATAATCATCTATATTATATTGAATTATATGTAGAAGCGCCCATCAAAGCTTGCTGTGTTTAATCAAGAGCCTTCACACGTCATGAGCAGAGCCTGTCTAATAGTCCCATTGTGAGAATTCTCAAGCCTGACCAAAGTGATTCTGCTTCACAGCACAACTGGCTTTGTTTAATTATCTGGGACGCTGGGAATAAAGTACTCATGGTTGTAGAAAGTTGCCACCAGTTATTGGGTAGGCTTTCTACCTTCTACAACCATGAGTTCTTTATTCCCAGCATCTCAGATAATTTAACAAAGCCAGTTGTGCTGTGAAGCAGAATCGCTTGCCTGCTAAGTTGAGCTAAAGACAAAATTACAGCTCTTAAAAAAAAAAATGACCTGGATCCATATTTTTTTTCATGGGCAGTCTTTTTTTGTTGCTATGATATTACGCATTTGTTTGGCTTTTTTAAAAAGAAGACTTATAATATAGGCATTAAGACATCATTCCATTGCCAATTAAAATGAATGGGATGAATGGGGCCTTTTCTTTGTCAATTGGTTAATCTGCAGTTTAGCCTATGAGATCACCAGTCAGATTGTCATTATATCATGAGAGATATGCATTCATTTTACTCAAGAGATCCCCAGTCAGATTCTCAGCTGGCTGGTATTACATGAGCCTGTACTGGTATAACTATCATGATTAGAGGTCTGCATCCATTTTACAGGTGGCTAGTAATCTGTACAATCTGCACGAGAAGTTCCAGTACATCACACCGCGCTGTGCTCGAGAGCGTACACAATTACTGGTAGCCAAATATGCTACAGAAACAGGACAGACCCCGAGTGGGTAAGCCTTGAAAAAGATAACGTTAATTACATTTGATTTGATAAAGCTCTCTAGTTTTCATGTGATTGGATTATTCTTCTTATGGTGTTCTTGCTCTTGTTTTACTCTCCTGTGAATTTTGTGGGGCTTCAGAGGCACAGTGGCTAGCGAGTCCACCTGTGATCTGCAGGGACCCTTCTGTCACAGGTTCGAGACCCGTCACTGCTGCCCTGGCCTGATGGAGGGCTGGAAAGACTGAAATCACCTTGTTGTGGGCTGGCTGTACACAAAAAATTAAACCTGTGAATTTTTGATTAGAATTACATAATGATCTTATAAGGCATTTAGTTTTGTAACTAGAAATACTAACACTAACAGAATGCATTGCAAAGATTTTCTATAATTTATTATCTCTGTTACCCAACAGTACATTTAAATACCACAAGAGCAAGAAAATCATCATAATGATAAAATTTAAGTCTGAAGTGAAGTGATGTTTAATGGTTTCTTATGATAGTCTACATTATAGACAGTGAAATGGTTTTCAATGGTTTAATAGATAGTCCTCATTACAGACAGTGAAGTAGTCTTTAATGGTTTCATAGATAGTCTACGTTATAAACAATGAAGTGGTTTTGGCTTTGGCAGGCAGGCATGTTGTCTTTATTAATATGTATTTCTTGAGATCAGTTTGAGTCAGAAGTCACATTTTGGACATTTTAAACCATAGAAATTTCTGTGAGATGTTTAATATTGAAAACTGGGTAGGGCTGGATTGATTCGCAGCCAGGATGTGGGATTTTTAACTTAAAAAAAAAACTACAAAAAACATTGAGAAGAAATTAGATCTTAAAGTTACTCTGGTGACATAGGTTTGATTGATCAGGTTCAGTGAGTAAAGGGTGGAAAACAAATTTTAGAAACCTTCAAATGTTTAACATGTTTCTTTCAAATTAAATGGATTTTTCAAAGGATTCAGAACTCTTGATAAGGAAAAAAAGATGAAATCATCATTTGCATGAGTAAGATATATCAGCTCTCTGTACATAGATTGTTTATGGTCAAAGTATTGTGGATGATTCAGATGTTTCAACTGTGTTTTGGAGCAGGTTTCTGTATATAGTTTGTTTATGGTTAAACTGTTGTGAATGATGCAGATGTTTTAACTGTGTTTTGGAGCAGGTTTCTGTCTATAGTTTGTTNTGTTGTGAATGGTGCAGATGTTTTAACTGTGTTTTGGAGCAGGTTTCTGTCTATAGTTTGTTTATGGTTAAACTGTTGTGAATGATGCAGATGTTTTAACTTTGTTTTGGAGCAGGTTTCTGTCTATAGTTTGTTTATGGTTAAACTGTTGTGAATGGTGCAGATGTTTTAACTGTGTTTTGGAGCAGGTTTCTGTCTATAGTTTTTTTATGGTTAAACTGTCATGGATGTTTTGGATGTTTTCATTGTGTTTTGGAGCAGGTCCAATGGTGAACTGGAGAAAAGTGAAAAGGCCATACTTCTCAACCAGCTCCTGCACAGCAGGCAGAAGGGAAGGCAAGGGGGGGCAGAAGCAGAGGCCAACCACACTAGTGAGGATCTTCCTGACTCACTGCAGCCCAAGATAGAATTCCCAGAATCCACACAATCCATAGACTCCTTTCCTGACAGCGCCAATAATGGACAGATGAATGAATCTGGAGACTATGATATTGCCGCTGCTGTTATAACCAATGGGAATGAGGATATACATGTGTACAGAGCAGACAGTGTGCCACGCAGTCCCAGAGGTTTGTAGGGTATATTGAGAGGAGGTCTTTATTGTTGAAAGCATACACATTTGAGGGTTCCCCGAAACATGATTTGTCATTATTGCTATTTTCAAAAGATTTTCTACTTGCCATATTTGAAAAAATTGAACTGATCAATATGTAAATCTTGAGTTTGTTAGTGTAAAGGTATAAGAAGTAATGTTTTATGCTTAAAAAATTCAGTTTTGAATTCATCTTTGCTGTGTAAATTCACCAAATAATTTTCGAACATAACTATGATGACAGTATCACTCAAAAAGTGGCTACCCATCAACAATTTAAGCTCATTCACCACAAGGTAAAAACATACAGACCAATTTTTTAGCATGGACCTACCGCTACAATGAACTTTACATGAATTATACCTTACTGATACTCCACTGGGCTTTTCCATTTTGCAATGGGAGGTTCCTTTCTTTTCAAAATGCAGTAAAAAAAAGTGATACAACTTTGGGGTCCACCTTTTGCATATATAAAGTCTGATGAACCAAAGAATTTTTTTACAGCAGTCATTCTTCTTGAAAATTACGTTTCCTTCATGGAATAGCAGAGTATGTCATTGACAATGGCTGCTTAGTTTATAAAAACATTTTAAAATGTAATGAGCTCTGCTGAACTTGTAAAGGAGGGGTTTGCAAATGCGATCACCTGCTCCTTGTGTGAAGTGTTGTGAAGTCAAACAAGAATATTTATATCTTATCTCGGCAGGTCGAAAGCGTAAGGCAGCATCACCAAGGAGAGTGACAGAAGATAAAGAGCATTACTTGTTACAGCTTGTGAGTTCATTGGAAGAGACAAGTCGCAAGCATACTCGCTTGCTCGAGGAAGAGTTAGACCTGAGACGAAGGGAGTTTGAGCTGAGGGCCCAGCGGCTGCAGATGGAAATGGCGGAACGTACGGCCATGGTGGATCTCATTAAGGCTTTAGTGGATAAGATCTGATGACAGGAAGGAGCGTATTGCAGAGAGGGGGATTCGTAGGCTGCCATTTTCTGCAGGATAAACGATGTTGCTACAATGTTAGTTGCTATGTCAATATAGAATGAGTCAACCTCATGTGTGAAGCAGTCCCATTTAGGGGGGAGTTTGCCTCATCCACTAGTTCACAGATGCATATGGACATGATGCAGCACTTTTGATAGTTTACATCCTACTATAGACATAGTTGACTTCATGTCCCGCTAACTGAGTGAAGCTGCAGATACACGTGTCTGATTTTAAATCAAAATCCTTAATGTAACAAGTGAAAATTGTTATTCTTTCACCTTCACAGTTCTGTAATTGTGTTCAGAAAATTCTGCACATAGAGGCAATGAATCATTTTCATCCTGCTAGATTAGTTTTTTTTTTTTCAAATAGAACTCAGTCATAAGGATCCACAACTCAACTCGTTTTTTTTTACCTGCAACACATTTGTTTCCCCCTCCTGTGTATTTCTATTACTAATTTAGCAATGAAACTTAGTGATTAGAACTGGTAAACAATTACAAAGGCTGATGAAACAATTAAAATATGGACTTGTGTTGTGTCACCACAAAATAAGATGTCTTGTGACAAAATCAGCGCTGAAACTCTGTGCTTCCGAGAGAGCTATTGGACCCTCGCAAACGTTGCGAATGAATTTGGATAGGGCACATTGAGAATTGTGACCTCCTTTCCTATATCTTTTCACATAATTGTTCCTGCCGCAAAATGCCACATCTTGCGATGAAGCTACACATATAAAACAGATGGAAATAAGATTTTGAATCTTTGACTTTAGTAAAATTTGGCAGTTACAACTAGTTGTTTTGAGACACAGGCATTTGAAGTTGAGGTTTAAATTTTTCATAGCTGTTTCTCAAGAACATTTATACAACAACACAGCACTACAAGATATATAATAAGCTCCATGCAGCTTTCTATATCACTCGGCTCAAGTTGAATTTTTTAAAAAATCATATTGGCCTAAATGTGTAATATGGATTTGGAAGTTCTGTGTGAAGATTATGTTTGGTTCTTCTCATATAGTTCAGTCAGCCTGAATGTTTAATACAAACTTGAAATTTTTACTTGCAGACTATGTGTGCTTCTATTCATATGGGACATACGAGCATGAAGTATTGCATTCTGTGGTGTACCAGTGTATGCTTTGCAAGACAATACATGGTGACCTGGTAATCCAGTTAGCTATCTTTACTGTGCTGTGCACTTGCAACTTGTTTAGACTAGATTATTTTATTCTATTATTCATTCAGCTGTAGCAGTCGCCAAGCCAAACCTCATGTCTTGTGGTAGATTGTTGTGAATCTTGTGGTTGATGGAGTTGAGAAGATTTATGTGTTTAATGTATCCTCATTCAGAGAGTACATAGTGTGGTTGATGAGGTTGAGAAGTTTTATGTGATTAATGTATCCTCATTCAGAGAGTACATAGTGTGGTTGATGAGGTTGAGAAGTTTTATGTGTTTAATGTATCCTCATTCAGAGAGTACATAGTGTGGTTGATGAGGTTGAGAAGTTTTATGTGATTAATGTATCCTCATTCAGAGAGTACATAGTGTGTGTGTGTGTGGCAAAAGGTAGGAGTAGGTTTTAAATATTGTGTAAGGAGTAAAGACAGTTGAAGAAGCAGTTCTCTTTGTGTATCCGTGCTTTTTAAATTTGCATTATTGAGCGTTGTTTGAACAGCTCTGTTTCTTTTTTTTTTATGTGATTATCAAGACAATATAGTTACAAACCCAAGGTAAAATACATTTTACAGATCTGCTCACTGCATGAGGCATGATGTTTGATTTTGTATCAGCTACTGATTTGTTTTTGGTTTGTTTCACAAATTTTTATATTGTATGCCCACATTTTGATTCAGCATTATGTATAAAAATTTTAGACGACTTTAAAATCCTCTCTCAGACAAGTATTTTATTTTGACCTAAAATTATGTTTCAATTGATTTTTTTTTGGTACATCTTGTCATTTTGAATTTCTTCTCCATCAATATATCCTTATATATGAAATATGTAATTGTTGTGTTAATATGATATGGTTTTTTTTTTTATTTTTTGTAACTGCTCAGCATGCGTATATGCATTCATCATATTCTTTCTGTCATTTTCTCATAATAACATTTACAGTGGAGGTTTTTGAGATGTCAGCTAGAGATCCCAGTAACTCCATCCTGTGCTTCCTTCAGGATCTGATTTTTGCTGTTTTGATCCCTGTGATTGTCGTATTTGTCATGTCACCCTCTCCTTTGCTTGCGACTTCTCTCCTTGCTCTAATGCAAGTGATCCTCAGTCTCTCATGGATATTTTATACTTTCTAGGCTAGGATTCTCTGGAGTTTCAATGGCTTATACAATTCTCAGTCTCTCTTGGATAGTTCATACTTTCTAGACTAGGATTCCCCTAGGTTCCAGTAGCTTATACAATCCTCAGTCTCTCTTGGATATTTCATACTTTCTAGGCTAGAATTCCCCTGGGTTTCAATAGAGCTCTGAAAACTGAAGAACTGATAAGGCACATCTTTTCAGGGATGTGTCTTACCTTCATAATCACAGGAAAGGTTTTCAGCTGAGCTGGCGAGAGATAAAGAATTGTGAAGACTGATCTTTTCAGTACTTGATAAAAGTGGAAACAACTTTTTGTGATCTACTTAGGAACAAGGACTGTGTTCTTTTCTAAACTTGGTTGAAATTGAATCAGCTTTTTTGTTTATTTTTAGGAGCAAGGATTGTGTTCTCCTTGCAATACTTGATAAAAGTGGAAACAACTTTTTTTTTTTCTCTTTTCTATACTTGGTTGAAATGGAATTGGCTTTGCGTGAGCTGCTTAGGAACGAGACTGTGTTCTCTTTGCTAGACTTGGTTGAAATGGAATCAGCTTTGTTTGAACTGCCTAAGAACAAGAGTGTTTTCTTTTCTTTCTCTTTTCTGTTATTTGGTTCCGTGAACTGCTTAGGAATTAAGATAAATGAAGGCTCTGCCACTTTCTTAACATGACGGTTAAGACTTGACACAGCCTCTATTCTTGACATTGTCCACTGCTGTAAATCTAAAAAATATATTTTTAACGATTATTTTTTTTTATTCCTAGCAATGCCTAGGTACTAAATAAGTTTATACTTTCTTCAATTTTCTCTAGTCTTCTTATACAAAGAAGTAAAAACTTAGTGAAGAAATGTTCACTGTCACTGAAATTGCATTCCCTACATATTTCTGCTGGAATGTTTATGGTTATTGTTATTGTACCTCATTATGATAAGCTTCGTATCATGTAATTGCTTGAAGGCATGAAGGGTTTTGTGCATTATCATTTGAGTTTGTAAATAATTTCTCCAATACAGTGCAATTTTTTTTGTTTATTTATGTTGTTTTGTTTTGTTTTCTTCACCTTTCTGAAGTACCAAAATGTATTAGACATGATTAAACTCACACATAGATATGCTATCACATACAGTGACAATCTATTTTACTATTATTCATGAAGCCATTCCAGGTGACTCACAAGCCACAGTGTTTTCACACTTTAGAGACACTGTCACCATTTCAAGTTCCTTTCCATCTGAAGACCCAAGACCATACTGAGAGACACATACAGGTGTTAAATAGCAAGCATTTTTTTTATAGGGAAAAGTTATTGTTAGCGTCATTTTCTCAAAAATGATTTTTACAAGATCTGACTCATTAGGATGTAATTCTCTGGTCAAAGATTTTGTAATTCTAAGCCTTCAATTTATTTTGTCTGCAGATTTATTCATAAAATGTTAATAGCTGTTTTATACTTTAAGCCTCATCTGCACAAGCAACTCAATGATCAGCCCAATAATTCACTAACTAAGATCTATGCCTCCAAGCAATCTGTCACTATTGATAGGTTAAGAACATGAAATTGCCCTACCCATAAATAGAACCCTGGGTCTTTAGGTTGTCAGGCAGTTATTTAGTATCACACTTATAGCAAAGTGAAGTTTACTGCCATCAAGGTGAATTTGTCTGCAAATGAGCATGCGAATGATTCTAAAGAAAGTAGTACTTGTTTATTATTGGATTTTTTTCTTTTGTTTTTGTTGAAAAAAAGAAAAAAAAGATGTGGCTCGATTGGTTGAAACTAGCAGTCAATGTATTAAGTGCAAGGAATTATCGAATAATTGAATCAAAATATGCTTTTTGAACTATAAATTCACATAATTTGAAAAATTGACAGTTTTTTTTTTTTAACTGTATAATTTGTTCCCCTTTTCCCAAATTTGGCCATTTTAAATGGTTCCATAAAATGCTCATATTCTTGATTCGTGGAAATCCATGTTGCTGTCAATACAAAAGGGCTGCAACTACAACATGAATTTTTAAAGCATATTTGCTACTGTCATTGAACATGCTGTTTTGACTTTGTATTTAATATTTAGTCTCTCCTGTGTATTCGTATCAGTTTTCTGCGACAAAGAATGACCTGGTCAGTTTAATTTATGATGGTTGCTTTTTTTTTCTCTTTGCATAAATATAATGCATTGTATCTTTCTTACAGGTTTTTACTTGCAACAAAGACAATAGTAATGCGGAAGAAGCTGACAATATGAATATCTTAAAATTGTTGCAAAAAATTGTTTTTATTCTTATTTGTTGTGGAAAAATTCTTAGCATTGTCTGTTTGACATTTTTAGTGATGTGCTGAAATTCTTTCTCTTTTTTTTTTTTTTTTTT
>BLXT01008339.1:1229994-1242456 GCA_019648995.1 Plakobranchus ocellatus
CTCTCTTCTTTCTCCTCTCTCTCTCCGAACTCTTTCTGTGCCTCGCTTTTTATCTCCCCCTCCTTCTGCGCCTCTTTATCTATTTTTCCTTCTTTCAAACTGTCCATGCCTTCTCTCTCTCTCTCTTTCTTATTCGTTCTCCCACCCTATCCCCTGTTCCCCTCGTCTCTCTCTGTCTCTCATTTGTTTTATTGAAGTTTGTTCTTGTCCAAAAGCATTTGGCTTAGTAGTTTTTAAGATTTTTTTTTACACATAGTCGTGTCGTCAATTCCCTTTTCTTATCTTTTTGCCTTCTCGTTTATACAGTTTACCTCCTCTAGTAAATACAGAACTATGCACCATCTTATCATTTTATAACTACAACCATGACCATTCCTTTGGTAAATACAGAACTATGCACCATCTTATTATTTTATAACTACAACCATGACCATTCTTCTAGTGAATGCAGAACTATACACCGTCTTATTATTTTATAACTACAACCATGACCATTTCTCTGGTGAATACAGAACTATACACCGTCTTATTATTTTATAACTACAACCATGACCATTTCTCTAGTGAATACAGAACTATACACCATCTTATTATTTTATAACTACCGGTGCCACCATGGTTTTCCTCTATTGAATACAGAACTATACACCGTCTTATTATTTTATAACTACAACCATGACCATTTCTCTAGTGAATACAGAACTATACACCATCTTATTATTTTATAACTACCGGTGCCACCATGGTTTTCCTCTATTGAATACAGAACCATACACCATCTTGTTGTTTTAAAACTACGAGCATGCCCATTTGTCCTGTTTTAACCCCCTCCAAAAAAAAAAAAAAAAAAACCACGAATACCATTTCACGTGTTTTTCAAATGAATCTCGTCCAGATACTTTTTCCTACTGGTGCTAAAGATTTCGACCATATAATGATATGTTGGATGAACAAACTAACGTTAACTCCGTGGTTTTTGTAAAATAGGTAAATCAATGTTTCATATTACGCTTCATTCCAAAAATTGGCGTATAGAAAAGTGACCATTGGTCATCTCTCATTTGTCCTTCCCCTTCAGTCTGATTCTCGACCCCCCTCCCCCCTCCCCCCAAAAGAAAAAAAAAAACAACAGCATAACAAACAAACAAACAAACAAACAAACAAACAAACAAGAAACCAAACACACAGACATACATTCACACACACACCAAATCCGTGCCCTAAAAATTATGCCTGCTTACAATGTTTGTGGTCATGCAGGTCATGATACATTAAGTATAGCGTCTATTATTCTGTTATTGATATTTTTATTTTGTTATTACATACGTCTAGTTTACAAAGTTAATAAGCAAACTTGCCCTAACTTACACTAAGCCTATTTTTCTTCCAATTATGTACATAGTTAAAATCAGACAGTGCATCGCTAAACAAGGCCTAAATTCAAGAGTGTGACAAGATGGCGGAGGCTACCTCTCCTGCTCAGAAAGCACCGAAAAAGGCGTCTTCTTTATCAACTTCCTCTTCTGAAACAGGTGGGTGTGGAAAAAAAATTGCATCAATGGACCAGATTGACACTTTAGACAATTAGGATTGAATATCGATGGGTTTGCGCATAAAGCTCGTCTGATCACCTATGTGGCCTCAGGCTTTCAGGCCTCCAACAGACCAGGGGATCAGTTGCGGGCTCAATCTCAACCTTTCAATGAGAAAGTTACTGCAGGCGGGTGTGATAAACATCGAATCACCAAGGTCTCGTTTTAGCCGCAGTCAAGAGAATGTCAGTTCTTATCTTCAGGCCTCAGTTCTTTGTACATATATACAACATTTCTGAAGAGAGACTTTATCGTTTGTAATTTTTTAAAAGCGCCTCATGCTTGGATCTACAAGCCGGAACTCTAGGCACAGGTTTACTTCAAAACTGCTCGAGTTTGGGTTGTGCCTTTTTGTGTTGTAGTGACAAATCTCGCTTGTTATTACTGACTGCTGACGGGATGTCGGTGGCATAGTGGCTAGCGAGCCAGGTTAGCGGCGCCCTGGCCTGGCGGAGGGCCTGAAAGCCTGAGTAGCTTGTTGTGGACTGGCTATATGAAAAAAATCAAACAACCAACCGACTGCCTGAATAAGTTGAACCCGGAAAATTATAACGGTTGGCAGAGTTTGACGAAATGCCAGTTACACTTACAGATAAACAAAGATACTAAACTGATAACCAGAACCAACCCGAGCTAATAAAGATTGCTGTGGTGTGATCGGGCACAAAAGTATTATCGGTACGTCGTCTAAAGATTTGCCACTAGAAGAAGAAATAGACGACAAAACAAAATAAAACTTCCTCTTAGAAGTTCTCGCGTATTGTGCTTACGTCTGCTTATCGGCGATTTCAGCGGTTTTTGTTGTTTTTAGTTATTGCACTTGTGAACTGGAGGGCTTCGTGCCGCGGTGACAATATTAATATCAATCAACAACAGAATGTCTTTTTTCTTCTCAGAAAATGTTGAATGTTAAATACCGGTATGGAGAAAAACAAAGTAATAGATTATGCACTGTGAACTGCACATAGAAGATTAAGCCTTTGGGTGTTTTTCTCTCCCCTCTTCTTCGCCCTCCCCAAATATGACTTGTATCTTTAGCAGGCCTATCATTGTCAACACTGTTTATAATTAATAATATATATATATATATATATATATATATATATATATATATATTATTATTATTATTATTATTATTGCTGTTCTTGCTGTTATTACTATGTCACTGTAATTATCAATCATTTCTCTATGTCTGTGACAACACTTGTCCTATCTTTGTTCCACTGTTATTTCGCTCAAACCAGTTGTGTCTGTGCTGTGCTGTATTTTTACAATCCTGTGTCATTTAAACTTTTCCCCCATTGTCTCCAGGCCCAGCCACAGATGCCGGTATGACGATGGCTTCCTCCCGGATAGATAACGACGACGGCGAGAACGTGCCAGACTACCAGATCGTGGCCGCCATCGACTTCGGCACGACCTTCAGCGGTTACGCGTACAGCTTCGCCTCCAACAAGCAGGCGATACACGTCAACAAAAACTGGGGTCAGACTCAAGGTCAGAATCAGCCTCATCATATCGAGGCTGAAGGTCAAAATGGTTGTAGGACAAGCAGAGAGATTAGACTGAGAGCAAATACAGTATTGAGTGGGAGAGACTATGGGACAAAAGAGATGTATAGAAAAAAGACTGGATCTAGAAGGTGAAACAGAAAGTGATAGAATGAAGGTTCGTTAGATGATAGCGAGAAGTAGCGAATGTATTGCAGGAGAGACTTAGGGAGACAGAGAGGGAGGGAGAGGGGGGGAGAGAGAGAGAAGGAGAGAGAGAGACAGAGAGAGAGAGAGAGAGAGAGAGAGAGAGAGAGAGAGAAAGAAAACGAAAATAACAAAAAGGGTGGGGTAGAGAGTCAAGGTCAGAATGAAAGAATGAAATGGGAGTTACAAGAATAAAAAGATGCCGCCTCCTCTTCCTTTTCTTTCTCCTCCTCCTCCTCCTCCTCCTCCTCCTCCTCCTCCTACTACTACTACTACTACTACTACTACTACTACTACTACTACTACTACTACTACTACTACTACTACTACTACTACTTTTACATTTAATACTGCCCCTGCTACTGCTGCTGCTACTACTATTACTACTTCTATAACTAATACTATTACTGTTCCTGCCACTGCTGCTGCTGCTGCTGCTTTTGCTCCTTTCTTGTTTTTACTAAAGATATTTCGAACCTAAAAGTAAACTTTTAACCAATGGCTTGATAGTTCCAAATTCTATAAAAAAAAAAAGATATAATTTCTTCCACAGGGTTTCTGCTGCACAAAACCCCGACTTGTCTTTTGCTCAAGTCGGACGGTCAGTTTGACGCCTTTGGGTTTGAGGCAGTGTCCAAGTACAATGAGCTGACCGAGGAGGAGGCCTGCGCCTACTACTACTTTGACCGGTTCAAGATGAAGCTCTACAACAATAAGGTAAGGAGAGCTCAATGAGGAACTGGGCCTCACAGCCCTAAAACAATAAGGTATGGAGAGCTCAGTAAAGAATTGGGCCTAACAGCTCTAAAACAATAAGGTAAGGAGAGCTCAATGAGGAACTGAGCTTAACAGCTCTAAAACAATAAGATAAGGAGAAGTCAGTGGAGAACTGGGCCTAACAGCTCTACAACAATAAGATAAGGAGAACTCAGTGGAGAACTGGGCCTGACAGCTCTAAAACAATAAAGTAAGGAGAGCCCAGAGGAGAACTGGGCCTGACAGCTCTACAACAATAAGGTGTAAGGAGAGCTCATTAGAAATCCTAGTAGGAGACCAGAAGTTCAGGATTGTCCTGTCCATCTTCCCTGTAAGCTGGCTGTTTTTTCACCATCCTCCTCATAAGGACATACGCTGCACGCTCTGATGTAGCAGACATCGTCATTTATAAAGCGGCCAACTGTGAGTATTTTCAGTACACGTTTGTTTTGTTTTGCATTTTCTTGTGATGTACTTTGCAATTTTCAAGAAAATTCTTTATTTTCTAACATTTTGTCCATTCTTCTCATCCTAAACTCACCCACCCTTTTTTGATCACCTTCAGGAACTCACCACAGATGTAACTATCGAGGACGCCAACGGGAAATCCCAGAAAGCAGTGGACGTGTTTTCCCTGTCCTTGACCTTCATGAAGAAACACTTGCTGCGGGCTATAGGGGCGCATCTTGGCTACGACCCTCACCCCGACACGGTCCGTTGGGTGCTTACCGTGCCCGCCATCTGGGACGAGAACGCCAAGCAATTCATGCGAGAGGCCGCGCACAAGGTGAATGGCAAGCGCTGCTTTCACTGGAGATTCTAGGGTCTTTTAACATAATCATACATAATCAGCGTCTTTTAACAAAATCATACATAATCAGCGTCTTTTAACAAAATCATACATAATTAGCGTCTTTTAACATAGTCATACATAATTTTTTGTGTTTATTTAGTTATATCTAAGAGTAAAATACACATAGTTCTAGAACTATTTTATATGATATGCTGAAAATTTGTAATTATAAGAAAAGTTCAGCATTTTTAGCCTCTTATTCCTCATTTCTCTCTAGAGCTTGCAAAGATCTAAATCAACTGCCTTCCTTTTCTTTAGCTGCATGCAACCTGATTTTCATCCGACCTGTGACCTGTGTAATCTCCATCTCCTGTGTAATCTCTGTGTCCTGGGTTTGTTCTGTAATCTTCATCTCCTGTGTAATCTCTGTGTCCTGTGTTATCTCTGTGACATGTGCTATCTCTGTGTCCTGTGTAATCTCTGTGTCTTGTGTAATCTCCATCTCCTGTGTAATCGCTGTGTCCTGTGTAATCTCAATCTCCTGTGTAATCTCTGTGTCCTGTGTTATCTCTGTGACATGATTTACCTCTGAGTCCTATGTAATCTTTGTGACCTGTGTTATCTCTGTTTCCTGTGTAATCTTTGTGACCTGCGTTATCTCTGTGTCCGTTGTAATCTCTGTGTCCTGTGCAATCTTCATGCCCTGTGTATTCTCTAGCTGGCGGATCACTAAAAAGACTTGTGTGTTACAATGAAAGCATCCTCTGTCCGCAGGGCGGCCTGATAGAGAAGCCCAACAGCGAACAGCTTGTCATTGCTCTGGAACCCGAGGCCGCCTCGCTCCACTGCCGGAACCTGCCAGCAACAGACTTCGTCGGCTACAAGGACAGCAGCGGTGCGGGAAAACCCAGTTTCGAGCCAGGAACAAAATACCTGGTGGTGGATGCTGGCGGTGAGTAGATCTGCAGACATGGCCACAAACGTGGCGCCTTCTCACTCTGATTTCTAGACTGACTAGCCGAGGACTGAGTATATGATTCAAGTGAACGTTTCTACATCGTACACAGTTTTTTTCTCAACTTTTCTGTTTGGTACTTAACCTTCAAAGAATTTTATTAACGAGACTCAAACTCGTTTTTAGGCCTGTACACAGTCAGGTAAAATTCTATATTCTTTGTTTTCCTTTCAGAAACAAAACAAGACAACGGCAACAACAACAACAACAAAATATTTGCAACACCTGAAATCCTGCTCTTTAGGCAAACAAAATAACCTGTAAACATTAATTTTTCTTTCGTTTTGTTTTTTTTTTTCTTTTGAAACCTTCAGTCTTTTCAATTATGTTTAAGTTTATGTGTTCAACGTCACTTTTCTTGTCATAAAAGTTCTTTTGAGAACTTATAATCTGTTTTGTTTTCTATTGAACTTCTTTGAATTAATTTCATCAGTCCTTTCTCTTCTTTATCTCATCTGTCCTTTCTCACACACTTACACACATACACACACACACACACACACGCATACTACCTGAACTTATATCCTGAATCCTCATCTCTTTCTTCATTTTAGGTCCATGCCTTTCTGATGGAATAAATGTACACCATAATTATATCATGAGCATCACTTATAAACTCTATAGGAAACGCACCTTTAAAAAACTTTATAATATACGTATCACCTACTAACCCTATAAAATGCGTATAACTGGCAAACTCTATGACAAACGCAACTCCCAAAAATTGTATAGTATACATATCCCCAACAAACTCTTTAAAATTCACATGTTTTACAAACCGTATAAGATACACATCTCCTATAAACTTTATAAGATACGCTCATCTTACAAACTATATAATATATGCACCTTACAGACTGTATAAGATGCGCATATCCTGAAAGCTATACATGTTAAGTATCCTCTACAAACTTTATAAGATGCGCACCTCTTAAAACACTATAAGATACGCGTTTCTTACAAGCTCTATAAGATACGCACCTTTCACAAACCATATAAGATAAGTACCTCTTACAAATTCTGTAAAACTCGCATCTCCTACAAACTATATTATATATAAGTTAATCATCTCCTACAAACTCCGTAAGATAAGTATTTCCTACAAACTCTATTTACAAGATAAATATCTCTTACAAACACTATGCGATAAGCACCTCCTACAAACTCCATAAGCTAAGAATCTCCTAAAATCTCCATAGGTTAAGCATATCCTACAAACTCTATGAGATAAGCATCTTCTACAAACTCCATAAGATAAGCATCTCCTACAAACTCTATAAGCTAAGAATCTCCTACAAAATGCATAAGTTAAGCATCTCCTAAAATCTCCATAAGTTAAGCATCTCCTAAAATCTCCATAAGTTAAGCATCTCCTAAAATCTCCATAAGATAAGCATTGCCTACAAACTCCATAAGATAAGCATCGCCTACAAGCTGCATACGTTAAGCATCTCCTTCGACTTTCTGACTGTTCCAGGTGGCACCATCGACTGCGTCGCGCACAAAATTCGCAAGGACGGCAGAATCCGAGAGCTGTTCCGGGCTACAGGCGGGGCGTGGGGCGGAACCATCATCGACAGACAGTTCCAGAACCTTCTGGAGGATATTTTCGGAGAAGAATTCATGTCCTCGTTTCAGAAAGAGTTCCCCAAGGACTACGTCGAGTTTCTGCAAGATTTTGAAATCAAGAAGCGCGGAGAGTGCGAGAGTATCCGTGTGTCGCTGCCTTACAACTTTTGCAATTACACGCATGGGGGTGTGTCCGTTCAGCAGGCGATCAAAACCTTCGCGGCGAGAGAGAAAGAGAGAAACGAGGGAGCAGAAGGGGCCAGTGCTGGAGCAGACGTGAAGTTTTCTGCTGGGAAACTGGTGCTCTCATCTGCCAAAGTCAGCGCGCTTTTCAAAGATGCTCTTGATCAAATCAACCAACACGTGCAGTCACTTTTGCAGAAGCCTAAATGTAAGGACATGAATTCTGTGTTCTTGGTGGGCGGGTTTGCCGAATGTGGGCGCCTGCAAACGTCTCTAAGAGAGCGGTTTGGAGAGAGAGTTACCATTCTTGTTCCAGAGGAGGCGAGTCTGTCTGTCGTGAAAGGAGCAGTAGCTTTCGGACACGACCCAAGCGCCATTTGTCAACGTATCTGCAGATTTACTTACGGCGTCGGCAGTTACTTGCCCTTTGAAGATGGCGTTCATCGTGAAGACTTGAGGGTCAACTCGGACGGCATGGACCTAGTGAAGCACATTTTCCAGACCTGGGCAGAAGCCGGGGAGGTCATAGGTCACAATGAGATCTGGCGAGAGACGTATACGCCCATCATCAACAACCAGAAAGGCATCATTTTTGAGTTCTTTCGTTCAACCAACAAGAAAGTGCAATACACCGATGAAGAGGGTGTGGAAAAGTGCGGGTTTCTGGTCGTAGAAATGCCTGATCCCACTGGCGGGAGGGAAAGGGCAGTCGATCTGGAGGTCACCTTTGGTGGTACTGAGATCAAAGTGGTTGGTTACGATCACACGAGTTCCACCAGGCATGAGACATACATCGACTTCTTGTCTACTTAAGATATTCTTACATACAGCTTTGCCATTATTCAAGACCAGACTTGTGTGTTTGTATGTGTGTGTATGTGTAACCAGACATGAGACACACATCGACTTTTTGTCTACTTAAGATATTCTTGCATACAGCTTTGCCATCATTCAAGACCAGACTGGTTTCTTTGTTTGTGTGAGTGTATGTATGTGTGTGAATGTGTTTTGTGTAAAGATGTATCATGATGTGTGAAGCTGATCCATATTTTCAATGTGCGGTGGATGAACGCTTGAGATTCCCAAAAAAAAAAGGCGAAATGTGGGTGTTTAGTTACAAACAGAAAGAAGGAGAAACAGAGAGAGAGAGAGAGAGAGAGAGAGAGAGAGAGAGAGAGAGAGAAGGGAAATAGACAGGGCTAGTGGAGAGAGAGAGAAGGGTACACTGGAGGGATAAAGACAGAGAGATAAATAGAGGGAGGGAGAGATTAGAAGAGAGAGAGAAAGACGAAGAGAGAGAGAGAGAGAGAGAGAGAGAGAGAGAGAGAGAGAGAGAGAGAGAGAGAGAGAAGTAATGAAAAATAAAGCGTGAAATTGCAATTTTTTTTATTAAACATAGAGCTTAAACTATGTGTTTAACATAAATATGTGCATGCAAAAAGATCTTACGCACAGAGACAGACAAACTAGACAAGAGCATTAAGTTTATAATCCTACACACAGATGGAGGGACCAGCAAGACAAGGGCATACATTTATAATCCTAAACGCAGGCGGCGGAGGGACCAGCAAGACAAGGGTATAAGTTTATAATCCTACGCATAGGCGGAAAGACTAGCAAGACAAGGGTATAAGTTTATAATCCTACGTACAGATGGAGATACCAGCAAGACAAGGGTATAAGTTTATAATCCTACTCACAGACAGAGGGACCAGGAAAGACAAGGGCATAAGTATGTTATCCTAAACACAGACGGAGGGACCAGAAAGACGAGGGTATAAGTTTGGAATCCTAAACACAGACGGAAGGACCAACAAGGGTATAAGTTTACAATCCTACACACAGACGGAGGGACCAGCAAAGACAAGGGTATAATTTTTAAAATCCTAAACACACAATGAGGGACCAGCAAGAAAAATATGAATTATCTTACGCATTCAAATTCCACGTATGATTAACTATGTAAGGCTAACAACTCCATGTGTACTAAAGTATTTAAGCCTTAGAATTCATGTTTGCGCGTTCACAATCTCACTTCCTTCATTTATTTTCCTATGAGCAATGCCGAGAGGGGAAAGTCAGGAAGGATAAAGCTTCGGAGGTCTTGCTATGCTAGTTGTTTCAGAATAAACATTTCACAGAAATCGGTGTGCAGGTGGTGGCAGAGGTAGCGCCACACGCCGGCTATTGACAAGAAGCTTTGGTCAGGGCTATCATACCTCACCATCAAGCCGAGCAGCTTGTGGGCATAAAACGCCCGAAATCACTTACGAAGTGAAAGGTTGTTATAGAGAAAATAAATTTAACCACATTACAAACCGCTTTTAATAGAATGCAGTCCGTATCTATTTGATTTTCTTCATGTGACCTCTGTAATATAAGTGTAAATGTAAAACCTAAGCCATGTAATATACAATACTGATGTATACATGTATAATATTCAATGGGAAATAAAAATCGTTGGTGTTGAATGAACCTCCTGCAAGTCTTTTTTGCTTTTCAAGGCTTATTGAAAACTAAAACATATGTATGGGTCAGTATTTCTATGTGGTAGTCAATGTTGGACAATAATCAAGGAAACGGAGAGAAAACTAGAAGCAGTAGAGATGTGGTTTATCAGATGCATGACGAGGATATCATGGACAGAAAAAAAGTCCAGTGAATTGGTATTGAAAGAGGCTAATCCCGAGCGATCACTAATTAAAACCATAAGACAGAGGCAACTACTATTTTTAGGACATATGTGCCGACATGAAGGTTTTGAACATTTAGCGATCACTGGAAAGATTGAAGGCAAACGCAGTAGAGATAGACAGAGAATAACTTTTTTTGAAAGTCTTCAGTTATGGGCATAGCAAAAACAACTTAATGGGGTTAACTGAGAACAAGTTTGAGTGGAGGAACATGATCGCCAATATCTAATCCAGACAAGGCAACTAAAGCAGAAGAAAGACTGAAAGATAAGACAAGTCTTAGTGGGCAATCAGACTCTCCTTTCCTCAGTTAACAGCGGCAAAACCCGATCTGTTGACGAACCAAAGCAATTAATTACATCGTAAATCTGGAAAGCTCTTCATCTCACTGGGTACAATGGGGCTGGATTCTAGCTCTGGATCTCCAATTGAAAATAAACCTAATACACGAAGATCTAAGATGGTACCCATACGGCAATCGATGCATTCAGTGAAAGAGTACTAGAATTATGATTGATGTGAGCGCAGTAGGTAGAGAGGTTGGTCACCAAGCGAGAGGTAACGGTCAAACTCCCAACTACTCCCCTGTGTGCACCCAATACCATGAGGGTAGACAGGTCCCTTAAGGGGACACTCCTACACATTCACCATGTTGTATTATATAAATAGGTTTTTGTGTTGATTAGATATGTCAATAAAAGCAAAAAGTCTCTACAGTTTAAAGATAGTTATGTAAAGTGCTGCATGCGAAAATGAAAGAAAGCAAATAACCTTTTACCATCAAGTTATCTCCAAAATAGACATGTTTAACAAAAAAAAAGAACAGCTTGTTTTTTTTTTCCTGTACCCGGTATCATGGACACAAAGACTGTTGCGCAAAGTATACATTGATAACAAGCTGAAAATTGGCATGAGGCATCTTTATACAGATATCTGTAAGTGGTAGAGAGCTTTTTGCTTTTTAAGAAACAAATAAATAAAAATGGTACATTCTTTCAAAGTTGAAAATTCCAAGGTTTCCCCCTTGGTTTCCGGGTTTTTGTTTCTTGTTTTTTTTTTTTTTTATTTTTTTTTTAAATATTGCCTTCATTTTTCCAATTAAGGCTAAATACTGTCAACAATTTAAAGCTATTGTCTTCTCTTACATTTAGAACAAATTTGAGGCCTGTATGACTCAAAGTTTATACATGTAGTTGGAGCTGCATCCATAAAGAGCCTTAAATATTTGGCTATGGTAGCCAGAGTCGATATATATATATATATATATATATATATATATATATATATAAATGTGTGTATTTCTTTATTTGAAACACATATTTCAGCATATAATCAATGATTAAAACCTCATTTATTCATCCTCACACAGACACAAAAAACCCCAATGTGTTCAAGATGTAGGAATGTGGACGTTCCCTCAAAATTAACTCTCCATGAAAGTAACAAAAGCGAGGAAAGAAAAGGCAAGAAAAATTAGGTTTGGCTACCATTGGCTCGTTTCGCACACTTTCTGAGCGGGAATTAGATCTAATGGCGACCATAGCAGAATTCAACAGGGACGATTGTTTCAGATCCAAGCAAAAGTGAAAAAAATAAACAAACAAAAACAAAACATCCCAACCCCTCCTTTCGAAAAAAAAAGGAAAGTAAAGAAAAATAATCAAAACCGCAAAAAGCTTGTGACGAAAGCCACTGAGTTGATCAGTGAGTCAGTCGGTAGGTCGCTCAGCGAGTCTGTCCGTAGTTCGCTCAGTGAGTCTGTCGGTAGGTCGCTCAGTAAATCTATCGGTGGGTCGCTCAGTGAGTCTGTCGGTGGGTCGCTCAGTGAGTCTGTCGGTAAATCTGTCGGTGGGTCGGTCAGTGAGTCTGTCCGTGGTTCGCTCAGTGAATCTGTCGGTGGGTCGCTCAGTGAGTCTGTCGGTAGGTCGCTCAGTGAGTCTGTCCGTGGTTCGCTCAGTGAGTCTGTCGGTGAATCTGTCGGTGGTTCGCTCAGTGAGTCTGTCGGTGGGTCTGTCAATGAGTATGTGGGTGGGTCTGTGTGGGTCGCTCAGTGGGTCTGTTAGTGGCTTTGTCACTGGGCCTTTCAGTGGGTCTGTCAGCGGGTCTCCGGGGTCTCCTAACGAGTCTGTCGAGGGCTCTGTGAGTGGGTCTGTCAGGGGGTCGT
>BLXT01008339.1:1248380-1277048 GCA_019648995.1 Plakobranchus ocellatus
AAGGACTACACTAATTCCCTTCCTTCAGATTTTGGATGTCCCACATTTTGCTCACTGTAGTCAAGTCAACTACTAAACACAAGCATGTCTACACTGATTTAAGCCACTAAGCCCATTTGGTCTCAGGCTCCTGGACCCCCGCCAGGCCATTGCCCCAGCAGCAGGCTTGAAGCTGCGAGAGAAATGTCCCAGAAGATTCAGGCACGTTCTCTAATTACTCTGCCATGTATGCTTTACAGTTACATAATTACACACGCACATCTGATGTCCAAGCTGGTCAACTGTGTCACATACATATACAAGGTTCAGAGAGACTAATAAGTAGCAGAATTTGCATGAGCTGACCTGACACGAATACAAACAGGACAAAAAGTAAACAGCCTCCTCCATATGGCAAGCGTCATTTTATGTAAATCAATTTTTTTTTCTTGGGGGGGGGCTGATATTCTTTTTCATCACATCATACATAATTATGAACACCGGTTTTTAGAATACATGTGCCACAGGCCTACTTCTCAGCTCAGTTTAAAGTCGATTGAACAAAAAAAAAAAACCACATTTATACAAATGTTTGTTTTTCTGCATTTCATCTACTGTACTAAAGGTCACTGTAAGAAAGCACCATTTTTTTTTCTTTCAGTTCAACCTTTTCTTGTGTGCTTAACTTGGAATTTCATGATCACATGATATACAGCTTATTATGGAGGCATCCAATCAGATTAAAGGATCAAAAGAGCCAAGTAACTGCCAGAGCACTGACAGTTTCAAACATGAGAGCCTTGCAGGGACAAATGAATGAGATAAGAAGTCTGTAGTCACAACAGCAGCTTCCTGCGTCTGAATGAGATAAGAAGTCTGTAGTCGCAACAGCAGCTTCCTGTGTCTGAATGAGATAAGAAGTCTGCAATCGCAACAGCAGCTTCCTGCGTCTGATACTCCTTTATATTTTCCTATTTATGTGCAGGCTCTGAAAGTTCCCCATCTTTTATCTATATAGACACGACTGGTCATGTTTTTCCATCAACTCATTTCTCAGCTTGGATGTGCTCAAGAAGCTCACATGATCCTGATGTCCCAGTTGCTTTAAATATATAAATGGTCAATAATTCTAAATGATCCTGGTCTTCGAACTGCTGTAAGTATGGTAAACAGCTCTAAGCCTCTTTTTACCTCCTGCATTGATATTGTGTAAACATTATGATAAACAAGTCCCTACAATATTTATGACAAATCCAAGATAAGGACAAGCATAATCATAGCATCATGTAACATCTGATCTAGTCGTGTGTTCAAACCTCTTTAACATCCGACATTATATGCTTAAGAATCACAAGAAGCAGAATCATGTGTAATGCCATTGTAAAATCAGACATTCTGTGGCAAATATACCATAAAGAGATTAATTTCAATGCAGTGTAAAATCATTCCAAGCCTCAAAACGTCTTAGTCTTAGACGATGTTACATATATACATCGTAATACTGAAAGCAACAATGGTTACATATACAATTTTTTCAGATTCTCCAATAAAATAAAACAAATCCCGAGAGTATATGCCAATTTCCGACTTTTCTCTAGATGTAGAGATTAAAAATAGAGTGGTGGTCTTTGACCCCTACTTTTGCCCCTTTTAATAATTTGAAGTTTTGGTCTATTCCCTGGCACTTCGAATTATTATGAGGCTTGCACTGTACCAAAATATCAGTTTTCAACATTTTTTTTAAACATTACATAGGGATTGTCCTGCAATCAGAACAAATATGCTAAAAAAGTCCAAAAGTTCCAATCGATATATTTATCCTCACAGTTGTATATATAATGTACATGTAGCGAAGGCAGGCGTATCAAACCTCTGAATTCCCTATTTACAAAGAAGGCCCTCCAGAGGTTTGATATGGATGCCATCGATATAAACGCATCACTTCACTATACATGTAATTCTGATACATTAAAAAATATATATGTACATAGCTGCAGCATGTTTGGCCAGATTCAAGAGTCACGATGCAACAGGAAAGTAATTTTCTTTGGTATTTGGCTACTCCAGATCTCATTTTGAAATAGCACTGTGGTATTGAGCAATAGATAACACACACATACAAAGTTTTCTTTCATTTAAGGCTACAAACTATGAAAATCATGGGTTTGATCAAAAGTCACCAATCACCAACAGACAGGCTGGAAACTGTATATTTCTAATATCAAAACTGCCTTACTTAAAACTTGATACTCCTGATGTTAAAACTGCCTTTCTAAAAAACTTGATATTTCTGACAGCAAAACTGCCTTCCTTAAAAAACTTGATATTCCTGACATTAAAACTGTTTTTCTTAAAAACTTGATATTTCTAACATCAAAACTGTCACACTGTTATTGTCCTAGCCACTGGTTTCAACATTTAATAATGATTATTATACATCTTATACTCAATGGAACTGGAGATTTTACTTGCAGGCCTATTTAAACAGGTACAAATAAATTTAACAGGTTGACATGATGGGGATTTGATTATTAGCAAAAAAAGAGGTTCCCTAACAGTTTGAATATGATTTTTTTTTTCTGTAAAAGATGGTGTGTCGGAAGAATGATCAATCTTTTATCAACACAATGCGAACGCACATTTTATTTAACATCACCATTCTCTGACACGCCCAGGGTGAAAGACGCTGGCCAAGACATGAATTTTATTTTTGTACAAAGCAACCTATGACATAAAACTCTCTTTTTCAAAATGAAAATCAATAAAACAAGCAAAGCAGCATAGATAGATATACCATGGATTTTCCCATGCAAAGGCAAATAATTTGTTCATGTCCTCTGCACCTGACTGTCACCAGATTTCATCCTCTGTCCCTGAAGTTTTATCTTTAACACTAATAGTTTTATAAACGCGTAGGCTGACCAGTTGCCCAGCCCAAACTCTGCTTGCGTTTGCCAGTCTGTCACTTCTGTATTGGCACAAAAACTTTGAGCAGTCTTTGTCTACACAAGCCTAGCTCTGCCACAGCTGCCACTAAAACCTTACAGAAACCATAGAGGCTGGCCAAACCCCAACTAGCCATTAAACATCAATAGTTGTCCAAGAGAAGAACAAAATCTGATTCTGGTAAAGAAAGTTGAGCTGACCGGGATCAAGTCTCAAATAAGCTGCCAAAAGTGAACCAATCAATGACAAAAGTGTACGATAAACAAAATGTATACGTGTGTACTAGAGCTTTCAAACATTTTTGTTGACCATAATGTTTTCCAAAAGATAATCAAGGTTTGATCTTGAAAGTCACGTATATTTTGAAAGAACTGAGATAGAGATATACCTTTTTTATCCCTAGATCTATGAAAGTGTAAATTGTAATCTCATACATTTATGCTCCCAACTCAATATGTAAAAAATACTTGAGATTGATTTGCTCAGATTGCCTCGCACGATACAATCAATCCGTATACAAAACTCTTCGCCTCTGCATTGCACTGCAACAACCATTAAAGACCTCAGTGACCCTCCATAGGAGAACACATTTGCCTTGAATCAAAAGCCTTCCATTGAAATGTCTCACAAAGGTAGGCAACCTGTCATCTGATTAAATGCACCACAAGTTTTTGTTTGCCTTGAAAGGCCTTTCAAAGCTCTTATAACTCACACATAAGAAAGTAAGGTGTTGTTTCTGCATCAACATATCAAAATGTTTCAGCTACACACATGCAAACAAAAGAAGAAAATTATAACTGCTGCCTACGGGCCAACCCACAAACTTTGGTATGTTTTGAGATTTTCAGAAAAACAGAATGAAATTTCGGAAACAAAGTCACATGATTAATCAACAACTTGCCTAAAATTGCCAAGCATCAATAAGGAAACTTTGATTTTAGCCAATCTATCTACAGAGAGCAGATGCTTCCTGCCTGAGCAGCCAATGACTTGATCTCTTATGTGTTCTCTGCCAACACTGAACCTTCATGACAACAAACTAAAGGCTGGCCTTGATGTGGATCATAGTGATCTGCACTGCTGCACTAACAATGCAACAGTAAAAGGGAGGAGAGAAAATGATAAACTGCACCGTCAGCAATTTTCTTGTTCTCGGAGAGCGCTGAAGTTGGCTTGCTGTTGCTGGAAACTCAATTGAGACCGTCTTGTTCTCATTGCCCAATCCTAATTGTTTTCTCTGCCTCCTCATACAAACAACAACAGTTATAAAATTATTGGCCCAAGCTATACTAAACATTATTCTGATCTTTTGGTCAAATTGGATCCTGATAGCATAAAATACAAATGAAAACTTCAGTCTATAAAATGCAAAGCTGACATAATCAAATCACAAATTAAAGTTAACAGCAGCTTACTTCAACTTTGTATAATAGACATTGAAAAGAGTTATAAAATAAAAAGCTTTAACTGCACATTCCACACTTCAAAACCAGAAACTTTACAACCATCAAATATTTAAAATTTTTTGACAGAGAAATAAAAGACGACATTATGTTAGAAAAATAGTAGTTTAAAAGATGATGAATCAAATATGCAACACAGGAATCAAGTGAGAAGGGCAGATGAAGGGATCAGGAGTGCATGAAGTTCAGGCCTAAATGAAAGTTTTGATTTTGCATAACTCCAATAGAATTGGGGAATCTTGCTTGTTTACAAAGACTTGGACCGTGTAACAACTGATAAAAGGAATGTTAAGAAATGTTCTCAGATGTCAACATATCCAGACCCACACACAAACATGCACAAATTAAAGTAATTACAACACAGAAAAATTTATTAAAAGCCTGCAAGATAAAAAGTGTTGGGGTATGTTTAACTTAGAAAAGTTTCAAGAAAGATGTTCTATTTAAAATAAAACAAACCTCGACCTTAAAAAAAGTTTGGTAAGAAAAGCTTTTAAAAACAGAATTTAAAATCAAAGGCACAGTTAAAAAAAAAACAAACCAAAATGAGCATAAAACTAACCTGCAAGCAACAGCAATGAGCCTGAAGAAGGAAAATATCCAAGCATAGGCTTTCTTACCTAATCTAATACTCTTGTACAACTCCCATACAGTCAGTTTAATTCTTTAATGAGATGCGAATCTTTGGAACGTTCTTAAACGAAGAAGTTACTACTATTTGCATTCTCTCCTGTTTCGTAAAGACACTCCTCCTGACGTCTGAAGCATAAGGTTAGTCTGAAGACAATAGTAAACCAAATTCGCCATGAAGATTAAACAAATTTTCAAAGATCATTCTCTCCTGCAATAGGAAAATAGAGAAGCTCTCATGTGCCATTTCTTCACTGACTGCAGCACCTGTCTATGATAGTCCATACACTTTGGCATATATACTTCCTCTCTCTCAATGCTGCATGAATAAAGCACAAAATTACTTTAAAAATTGACAAGAGCAAAAAAATAATTAAAAGAAAATATTTAAAATAACACCAAAACATCCATGAATCAATAGGACACTGTAAACATTACAACACAAGAAGCAGTCAAAGCTAGTGAACATCAACTAAAGAAAGTAATCCCTCCATCGTTGGCGTCCTCTTCCTCGTCCTCCTCTCTCTCGCTCATGTTGATGACGGAATTACAAAACTCGTCCAGCACTGGCATATCTTCCTCTAGCCTGGTGACCAGGTCACCCACGTCAGACAAATACTGCCCGACAGAGAGCACTGAGGGACTTCCAGTCTTCCCTGCCACAGGGTAGCTCTCATTATCGCTGCCGCCATCGGTGCAGTTGTCATAGAGCTTTGGTGCTCGGAGCATCGTACTGAGGAAGGCCTTCACATCTCCTGGGTCATCCTCCTCCGCAAACGGTGGTCTCTGGGACACAGGACAACCAAAAGCAACAGACATGAGATATGGTCAAAACCAAAGACAGAGCATGCCACGAAAGATCAAAATAAAAAAAAAAAGAACAAACCTTTAAAATCCTTTGGATTTTTGGTTCTAACTAAAAATGATCCCCTTACAACAGCTTTTACAATCCACATATGCATAAACATTAAGCTTTCGTCACAAGCAGCTGTACAGCCTTACCTTTGTTTATTACTCAAATTTTTACTCCTTTAAAAGTTACACAAGTAAATTTTTCACCTTAACTAAGGAAGATAAAATTCTATCTTGTCTTGTGGCAGTAGACACATTTTATGTCCACAGAATGAACTAGTTGTCACACACATGTACGACAGATTTAAAAAAGTGGTTGTAAAGTTTTTTTTGTTTTTTCCCATCTGATAAATGTGTTATTTAAACAACTCCGAATGCTTACAGCTTTGCAAGAAACCAACATATTGTCACTGTCATTCATTATATCATTTAACGTTGGGCCCATTCGACTGTATTGATCTATATGTGGATAGCGAACAGCAATGATCATTATGTGTGTCCAGTTTTCCCCACTGCGCTGCCAACACATTATCATCAAAACAAGGCTAACTTGCTACCATCTGGACCAGTCAAGACAAATATGGTGAAATTTTGATGTATTAGGAATGTTGCATGAAACCAACATATCTACAATGTTAACATGTGATAATAAAAGTGCGACTTCCTTGCTACCCATCTAGACCGGTCTTGAGACATATAGTGAAGTTTTGACACTAGAATGAGCCCAGGAGCTGCATTAGCTTCATCTCTATTCCAAAACTTGACCAAAACCTGTGAACACATGCAAACCTTTGATATGAATTTTTTTGTACTTATTGAAAACTCTCTACTTTAAAAAAAAACAAACTAACATGAATAGAAGCAAATATCACTTACATCTACCATCACATACTCTTCCTCTAAGTTTGCTTTGCGGGCACCAAATACATTTCTAGCTGCCAGCTCTCTCGGAATGTTTTCTTTTTCGTCTTCATGTTTGTCGTATGGCCCTTGCCCTTCAAAACCTTCAGAAAACTTGTCAGACCCTTTGGGCTCATGTCGGGCTAGAAAACTCTTGCGCATCAGGCCCTCAAAAGGCACCTCTGGCTCGGAGAAGCGATGCACAGGCTGCTGTTGTCGCGAGAAGGCACCCATCACCGGCTCAGGGATTTCATCCATCTGCAGGATACTGAAATCACATAGCAATACAGATAGTTAAGCAGATTAGGAAGACGGTCAAATGCACACATATAACAATGAACACTAGTTAAGCAGATTAGGAGGACAGTCAAATGCACACACATAACAATACAGACTAGTTAAGCAGATTAGGAGGACAGTCAAATGCACACACATAACAATATAGACTAGTTAAGCAGATTAGGAGGACAGTCAAATGCACACACATAACAATACAGACTAGTTAAGCAGATTAGGAAGACAGTCAAATGCACATAACAATACAGACTAGTTAAGCAGATTAGGAGGACAGTCAAATGCGCACACATAACAATACAGACTAGTTAAGCAGATTAGGAGGACAGTCAAATGCACACACATAACAATACAGACTAGTTAAGCAGATTAGGAAGACAGTCAAATGCACACACATAACAATACAGACTAGTTAAGCAGATTAGGAGGACAGTCAAATGCACACACATAACAATACAGACTAGTTAAGCAGATTAGGACGGGAGCCAAATGCACACAAACAACAATACAGATGTTTAACTGAATATGTATTTTCGGGGGCCAGTCCTAAAGAGTCAGATGTTAAAAATATGTATCTTTGGGGCCAGTCCTGAAGAGTCAGATGTTACCCTGAATATGTATCTTGGGGGACTAGTCCTAATGAGTCAGATGATAAACTGAATATGTATCTACAGGGGCCAGTCTTAATGAGTCAAATGTTACCCTGAATATGTATTTTCGGGGGCCAGTCCTAGTAAGTCAGATGTTATTCTTTTTTCTTTTTTAAATTAAAAATTCCACATCCTGCTTGACTCAGAAGTCAACATAGCTGAGCTATATCCAGTTTTCACCTTAGCGAACTTCACAGAAAGAAGTTTCAGGCTGCTTTATTGACCCCAAAAAGGGAATTAATGAACAATTTTCAAACTTTTCCCTCTAAAAAATGTTAATTGTAAGCTTATAAATGTTGAGTATTATTGAATCTATTACAATTTGTGCCTGATCTTCTCTGGTTGTCTAACATTTGCAGCAATTTTCTTTATTCCACAATTAATAGGTACAACGTTATAGTCAAACAAGCATTATTTTTCAGCCCACCGTCTTAGTCGTACAATTCTCAGGGTTGTTGGGAAATGATTTTAGATACCTAGACTTTGTCCACGGCAATGACTCTGCCTCTGCTCTCGCTCTCATGGCGTTGTCTTCTTTCTCCAGAGATGACGGAGATACAGCAAAACAATATGGACTCTCAGGTCTGCCGTCAGGGCTAGCGTTGGAAAACATCAGCGAAAAGAGATAGAAACGAAACACAACAGTAAAGGACTGTTTACTGAAATCTTCTTTAAAATGTGAAATTGCTATGAAAATGTTTGATAGTCAAAGCTGCTGGCTGACACAGTGACAAAAGTCAAATGGATTTATTCCCTTAAATAGTCACGAAAAACAAAAGGGATTACAACTTGATGCTCCTTCACTTATACTAAGATGGTGAAAATGATTTTCAGGACTTGATATGGAAAGTTAGCTTAATTTAAGTTATTCCATTTTAATATTGAAGGCTTTGTTACATCAACACAATATTTATTATAAATCAAGACAAATAAATATTTTATGTTTTAGAAGCATGGCAATCAACTTTTTTCCTTTACATATCTTTTTTTCCAAAATTGATATGTCAATTGATTTGCAACTGCAATTTTAATATCCTGTAACTCAAAATTGGGGAAAGCTGCATCGAAATGGTAAGACCAAACTTTACCAACTGATGATTCCAATCGACTTTTATGGATTGAAAATCACTATTATTTTGTTTGATTGACGAGCTCCTACCTTTTGATTGGAGATAAGCAGGGAAGTGGCTTGGATGTCCTTGGGGAATTCTGTTTTTTCACATCGTGTGCCTCCTTCATGAAATGATTTTCATTGACTTCAATAGCTGTCTCTACAGGGCTGGACATTTCTGTCGACAGGAGCAGCTTGGTGCGGTATGACACTGTGATGGTCAACAGGCCATGGGCAGTGGGCACTGCCCCAGCACGGACTGTCTTAAAACCATCCCCCAGCATGTGCGTCTGCCGAGAGATAGAGCGATTAATTTGAAAATTTTACACAGAAGCAATGAGTAAAAACTGAGCAGTCGATCTATAATTCAATGCAGGGGAAAACCAGTCATGATACTTAATGGATCACTGAACAGCAAGGAGTGTGGATGGGACTTTAAGGCCAGTAGCCCATCTTCACGTCAGCGCCAGTTATCACCACTTTTAACAAAAGAGCAAACCATCAAAAGCCCTGCTACCCTGGCTTCCAGAGGAGATTCACAGTTGTGAAAATGAGCAACCTCGACAAGCCTTGTCAATTTAAACAAATTATTTAAAATATTATATTACTATTACCATTATTGGGAGCAAATCCAACATAGCAAATGACCTTGCACAGTGTGCCATCCATGCCTTGCACATTGTGAGAGTGCGAGGCTGAGAGTATTAGAAAAATAAAAATAGAGATAACTTCATTCTATCTTTAGAACTTTTCTTCCACATCCGGTTTTAATAGAGTTTCCTTTCAGTCCACATGCCCCAAGACAGGGTTCAGAAAAACGAGGGTGTGTTACAAAAAAAATTATTTCTCTGCATGTGCTTGACGTTACATATATGCGACATGTGGAAGAAAAGTGTTCAAAAATCAAAATATACATTTTTTTCTTTCCATTGTGAAACATGGCAGGAATAGTTGAATATTGATTTAAGTCTGATTTCAACAACAGAATCCTTAAGCCAGACGCACACACATACACACATTTTCCACACCTGAGGTTTTCCTGTGTAGATTCTGTGAGTGAGTTTGTAGCCGCCTCCTTTCTCCCCTTGGTTTCTAGCCAATTTGAATGCTGGTAAAACCCTTGTAGAACTTAGCAAAGACTTCAGCGTAACTCCTGAAATATTGTAATACAAAGATGTACTAAAATACAAGAAAAATACAAAAATTACCATGCCACATCCGTTGAAAAAAGTTAGAGGAAAATATGCCATTTTACACTGTGAGCAATAAAAAATAAATCAAGGCAAAACCATACACAAAACTGTTCTTACCCATTCTAGTGAAGATGTGCTGGATTCGATTGGCCGACATGTCCAAGCTGCTTGTGTTAAAGCTGAGGTCCCAGGTCTCAAGAAACATGTGATCTCCCTCACTGGTGACCAGAGCCACCTCCACACAGATGGGACTTTTGGGCGGGAAAGACTTCACATCTTCCAATGACTTCTTCAGCAGCTCTTCTATGGCAGGGTTGTCAGGAATGGAAACACTAAACTGAAAATGAAAAGATCAAAATACACGTATAACAAATTTATGAATATAATGATCAGAGACTTCCTGCCAGTCCCAAAAAAATTTATTCTGTGATAAAGGCAAGGATGAAATGTTAAAGCCACACTGATCAGCTCGATGCCACACATAACACTTTCATATTCATTAAATACTTTTTATTTTTAAGTTAACAATCTCATATCCTATCTCAGAATGAATACAGCACGGCTGTTAGTAGCTTGCATTTTAGTTTGACCTCGCTGCACAGAAATCACGGGTTCATTTTACCTGGTGGCCGCTTGGCAAAAGCTCCTAGCTAAAAGGTCAGCGTGACCCAAACTCTTCCCATTTTAAGCACAAAAACAAAAAATTGTAATAATTCAGCAAAAGTTGGCTTATTTTTTATATTATTACAGATCAATTACAGACATGTTGCTCTTTAAATAGGTATAACATTCATCATATTGGAAATAATAGGCAGTTAATGGGGATTGGTTATTTAACCATCTTTTGTAACAGTCTTTGTGTGACGGAAAACACCATTTAAAAACGAATAAAAAAAGTTTCCTGACCACAGATAGTAAAGAGACTTCAGCATCATAGAAAGAGAAGTATAAACCACCCACCTAATAAATTTCGTTTAGAAGACCCTCTTGTGAGGCTTACAATGGTCACTTGTTTATCTTAACGCTACTCCAGTTCAAACTTTTTAGCCGGACTTGCTGCCTGGGTTTGGCTTCCCGTTATCACTCTGTATCTCAGGCCATAAAGATAATCCATGTAATTCCATCTCCAGCGTTAGACAAGGTGAGTTTTAATATTGAAAAGTCTTCGTCCAATGAAGTATAAGAAACTACAGACCAGGTTTGTATACCTAGTGAGCAGGTATGTGTTTATACGTAAAATGTGAAAATATTATATACTATGTATGCTGCGCTTGTGTGTGCATGCACGGGTCTGCGTCATGTTTAATTAAAACAATATTTACAAACCAAAAATATTGGCTAAATCTTTAGTCTTTCATCAATCTTCGTCTCTCTATTGGGGGAATATACTTTTGTAAAAAAAAAAGGTGCGACCTGGAGAAGATGGCATTCCATTATTATTTTCATTTTTTTTCCTCCTTCGCGTATGCCAGCTGTCCTCTTTTCCATTTTTGCAATGGTGGAGTGAATGAGTTCACCGCCTTGCTCTCCCAATAGACCAAGTCCAATATTTTGTTCGTAAATATAAGGAAGGCAGTGAAACTCAAGTAGGTGTTGTTTAGGAATTACTTTTTTCTTCAAGACCTCCCTTTCTTCAAAATTCTCATATAATTGTCGATGTTTTTTTAAATATCTGAATGTAACGTAAACATAGTGGGATAGGGTTTGTGTGTGACAGATCATAGTGTATGTGAGCCATTATAGCGTGAACGGTTTATACAATTACGGACAGTTATATCTCATGTATTTTTTTTTTAATAAGGCGTAAATGTTCATAAAAAAATCCTGAACGTGAAAAATATATTATTGTAAAATGTCGGATATAGCCAGAGTATTTGGGAAAGGTGAAATGCCTAAAAATAACCAAAGGAAAAGTAACGACAGCTTAATATACAGCATTTTACTGTTATCATGATTCCACTTAACTGGCTTTACTCGGCTCTACTGACATTACTTTTAGGGTCGTCTTTTTGAAACTTTCACAAACTTTCGTCTATGATAATACACTTGCATGTGTTGTTTTAAATTTGAAAAATCCGGTGAGGGAGAATTTTGATAAATTTTTTTTAATTAAAAAGAGTAAAAAATTCTCAACTTCAGACTATCTTCTACGCGAAGGATAATAAGCATATAGATAAAAGATACAACTTTCACCTTCACACTGTTGCATAGATAATTAAAAGCACTTAAAAATGATATCCCGTTTGATACCATCAAATTAAAACTGTGTAAGTAAATCAATGCTTAAAAACAAGTAAAATGCAGGAAATCTTCACTGCGAAGGCAGCGGAGCATCGTTAATGCTACAGCTCAACTGACCAGGTCACGGCACCTCCGCATGCGCCTGCCCAACCCTCCACAATAAGGTTAGTGCTCGCGCTTCACCTGCACCTCACAGGTGATTAATTGCTTTGGGCTCTTGACAGCTAAAAGTTAGGATTCAGGCCAAAATAAGCAGCCGTGACAGCTCTATCCAGCTGTCACTTCAGTGGAGCAAGTGTGACAAAGTTTCATGCTGTTTCACATATTCAAATTTCCACCTCTGACTCAACCAGCCTGATCTCAAAGCTCAAACTGAAGTCGACCTCGAACAAAAATCATGAAATGAATCCAAAATACAATTACAATCTCATTTAACATCCTTTCTTATTAAAATGATAAAAGCAACAATTATTTTAATCTGCTTCAACATAAACAAGAATGCCGGCTGGTGTGAGCAAAATAACATCTTACCAAACTCTTTCCACAAAATGCAAAAGGCATGGAAAGTGCTAAAAAAAAAAAGATAAATCATTACTTTGTATAATGTATGGGTTATTTCCCTTCCTTGAGAATTCCAGTCAATATACTGTCTGGCTACTCAAAACAAAATTCTCAATCCACTGCTAATGTTATATCCAAAACTCTTCATTAATTAGCAAAGACAAGATAATATATAAGTACTGATTTAGTTTATTATGTTATTTGAGTTATACAGACATGTACATAGGATGATAGATGTATACCGGATAACATGGGCGTGACACTCGGGGGGAGTCTTATTAAAGTAGGTCTATGTACCAGTATTGCAATAATCTATTACTTCTATGTATGTTTACATATAACAGGTAGAATGAGATCTGAGGACAAACTGAGCTGATGTACTAACATATTTATTTGTCAGATAAAAACATAGCTGACATTAAAAAAATATATATATCAAGCTGCATTACAGAGGTGGACTTACAAACTGCAATCATAACACATGGTGCATACTCATTTTGAAGTCGATTTCAAGGGTTCTTCCATACCTCTCTAAAATTTTCAAGACTTAAATACCTCAGTGAAAACCCTTCAACAAGTCTATAAAGATTTCCTGACTGTGGCAGGTCTAGAATTTTGGTGGTTTTTGTTTTCAGACTTTTTCTCGAAAACAAAAAATCACCATGTTTTCCAGACTTTTTCAAGTCTTGAATTAACATTTTCGAATTCCAGACTTTTATGACTCTGTATTTACCATGCTGACACTGGGATATTCCCAGTACAGAGAAATATTATATTATAATACATAGTTCTCATATTATAATGTCATAAATACACAGGAGGATACACAATAAGCATGTGTCATCCATCATCAAGATTAATAAATTTGTTTGAATTTTAATGTTTAGAACCTAGATTTAGTGTTCAATGAGGTTGAATCATCAATTGTCAACAATTTCATTATCAATCCAATGTCTAAAAATCTGTGGAAATTTCATTTTAAAATGAAAAGGACAGAAGTAGGGAAAACAAAGACAGTGGAGTCCATTTATAAGACATTTGCTTTTATAAAATTCTCAGTTAAAAGAAACTTCTGCTTCAGAGATTTGATTTTTTTCCTTCTTTACCTTACTAATCAGAGTCTGCTTCTTATATAAACACCTATGAGCCTAAATCAGCTTAGCATAAACTTGGTGCGTGTGCCTGCAAGTGTAAACCAGCAACACAGTTGTCTAGACTTAAACAAAGGAGCCAACCCAAAAACACATTCCCTGAAAGGGAACTGAAGCCTAAGAATAAGCTTACAGATTCTCTGCCTCCAGCATATTCACACACACACGCCTGTGTCACATTACAGGCTGCGATTTCGCCAATTACAGCCTTTCACCTCTCTTTTCGCTGCATTAAAATACTCTTGCACTATTTCTGGTACTAGTCGCAACTGTGCCTATTTACATCATGTAACCTCCTCCCCACACACACACTCACACTTGATCTCTCTCTCTTTCTTTTTAGTTTGCACAAATGCTAGTCTAGAAAATATCAGGCCTCAAGATGTTTGGCTAAGCCAAGCCCTACGTTGTAAGTACCTGTAGGGCTCTTGATCTAAGCTTTGTCAGAAACATACAGGTCAACCGAGCACATTCACTCACACACCTGCGCAACACCCCTGACAGTGCTGCTTTCAAACGACTACATCCCAGTCCCATACACACATTAGAGCAGAGCAAAGGAGTCTGAAACTGAACAATACGAAAAACTGTAGACTTTTATGCACTATCATCACTATAGTATTTATGGTCTCGGGGCTATGTATGTTGATGTCTGCCCCATATGATCTCCTCCTCTCCCTTCGCCCTTGCACAAACTCTGCCTCTGCCTCTCCTTTTCTCCCTGATAATGGCAGCTGCAGGTAATATCAGCAAAATTGAGCCCCAAAAATTGAACATCCTATAGATCTAGTTTCTTAAAATTTTCTGAAAGGGCTGAGATAAACTTCTACCCGCTCTTAATTTATTTAAAGTGGATTCCAATATTCCAATGTATTGAGCTCTTGAAAATAGATAAATAAATACAATCTTATCAAGTATCTTGATTGAAGATTCTCTGGTAAATGTAATCATCAGGATCTATTTGATTGGACAGAGGCTAAATCAACTTTCATAGCATCTTATTAACCACTGCTTTCCCAATTCTTTCTCATATTTTTTCAACACCATATAATATTTATCTATATATTATTCTCTGCTTCCACACCAATATAACTTCTACTGCCAATAAAATGAGGAAGTAGGCTAGCAAGTTAGTTAGGCCTAGAAGAATGCAGACCTTAGATAGGACTACTTAAGGAAACATATATCTGTCACATTGTTCATTTGTGATGGTTTCAATCCAAGGATAGTTTAGAGGCACACCCAACAACTTTAACATCTACATTCATCACCTACCACTGAAATGAATTTATAATTTGTGCGAAAAAATTATGGAGATATTGTGTGAAAGTAGCACTATTTAACTTTTAAGATGACCTACGACCTCTTCGTTTCATCAGCAGCTGATGAAGGTAGATTTAGAAGTCGTTGAGACGGTCCCGCCATTATCCAAAAAAAAAAAAAAAAAAATAACTCCACCATCCACTATTTCATTCATTTAAAACACAAACACCAGACACAGACATTCCTATAACAGCAAAGTATAAATATAATGAATTCGCAACTCTCATGCAGAAAAAAAAAGTTTCCCTACACACTGCATTAGCCCAATAATCTCTCCTTGCCAAATCGAGAGGATTGGCAAGCTAAGGGTCTGGGTGCCACAGATTTTTTCTAAAGGCGCACCTCAAAACTCAAAATCTAGCTCGCAAAATTAAAGATTACATGAAAAAGAAATTAGATATTTGTGACAAGTGTACAGAATCTTGGTTGAATCTACAATTATGAGCCATTGTACACTAAAAGTAAAGAAAACTTGTAGATCTAAACTGTGGTGACATATAAATTCTTTATAAAGATGGGTTACTGATATGAAATAGATAATAATAAAGGTCTGAACTTTGCTTCAAAGTGAGCACATTAGGGCCTCCTTCTTCCTAGCTTGGTTCCCATTGGTATTCTATTATACGCTTTCAAAGATCAAAATGGATCTACAGGTCAAAATACTCAAATTTGATATCATTTTTGTTTGAAGTTCTATGAAAGAATTTTTTTTACTCTATCCAACAAGGCTGATTTCCCCTCTAGCCTTACAAAGTAATAAACTTTGGCATCAATCTCGCAAAGGTCTATGGTCTAGATCTAGTCTGAGCCTTGGTGAATGGAATTTAGATGGACAGTTATCTTCTTTAGGTGCCCTGTCTGGAACAGACATTGGCAATCATGTTCCTCCATTCAAACCTATTCTCAATTAAACTCCTAAAATTTTTGTTACTACCCTTGCCTGTTGCCCATGACTTAAGACTTTCAATTCAAAAGTTACTTTCTGTCTGCCCCTACTGCATTGGCCTTAAATCTTTCCAGTGATTGCTAAGTGTTCTAAACCCTTGTGTTGACAAATATGATCTACAAAATGCAGTTGCCTCTATCTGATGGTTTTAATTCGTGATAGCTCAAGATTAGCCTCTTTCAGTACCAATTCATTGGTCGTCCATGATATCCTCATTGTTCTCCTGATAAATTTCATCTGTACTGCTTCTCTAGTTTTCTCTCTGTTTCGGTGTGCATTGTCCAAAACTCACTACCATATAGGCCTACCTAAATCATATCTGAATAGTGGCTTGCTTGATAAGTGCAGCTTTCCATGCAGTGCCCATTAAATTTTGACCATCTCTGCCCTTCTACTGTTTCATGGAAACAATAATCGTATCAATGAAACAGAATATAGCTCTAGAGCTGACGTGTGTGTTATAAGAACCACTCAAGTTTTTAACTCTTCAACTGCTTCATCGTGTAGATTTATTGATTATCAACTTTTATTTCTGAGGAATGGTTCTACTATCTCAAAGTTTTGTTTTGAGATTGATGAATAATCATATCTGAGATTTTAAAACTCAGGTTTTTTTTATTATAATGCTTAGCAATAGCTACGTTTCTTGGAACTGTACAAGGGACATCACTCCCATAAACAATTATCCTGAAACTGAAAGGGTGATTAGTCTGAGATCCAAACTATCATATCAACTGGCCCGACCCCTTCTNNNCCCCCCCCCCCCCCCCCCCCCCCCCCACCTCCACACACACACAAAAATTTCTCTGCAGTTACAAACAAAATGATCATAATACAAATGAATAATCAGGACTGAGAACGTTGACAGCCTCTGTTTGAAGAACATGGGAATCTAGGTCACATGCAGGCAATCAGTCATTAGTTATGTTATAGATCTACTAAGTTGACCCTTCTCACACACAATTACATGAATATTCCATCTCTGGCACCATACCAAGGAAAGCCAACAAAGAATGAATTACAAGAAAGGCACCCTTTGATGCAGAGTGGTGGCTTCTGGATCTTTACCATCAGAATACTGCGAGCATAAAAAGGCCACACCCTAAAACTGAGGTGGGGTCACTCCTTTTGAGTTACTTCATTGTTTACAAGTGAGCGCTACATTCACATCTCTATGCACTGACCACAAACATCAGTGGCATAGACTTGTGTTTATGAGCACACAACATAGGCCTAGATCTATATAGCACCAGTACATTTCAACAATGCTTAAATTACTCGGTTCCCTTTCACAGCATGTTAAATAAATACTATGGAATGCAAATTGGATACTTGGGTCATGTTGATAATGATGGAAAAAAAACATTGTATTTTTGTTCAATGCAAGTTAGATCTGGTAAAAAGTACATGAAAGATGTCGATATGGAATGATCCAAAGGCTAAAACGAGAGTTTTTTTCTTTCCATTGTCCACCGGCACTATTGACCTGGATTTCTGCAGTGCCACCCAAAAACAGAATTTATGAGCGTTCACCCGAGCAAAACGGAAAGTTAGCGGGTCTGACAAACAGTAATGAGACAAAAGAAGGATTATTAACAAGATGATATAGAGTCTAGAGATCTAGAGCAATTCCCATTATAAAACATACCCACAAACACACATTGGTGACACTTACATTGGTTATGCAAGATTTGGTTTAATGTACATACTAGGCCTATGTTGTTCGTCTTAGTTTTAATCTAGATCTAGATATTGACTCAAAGTAAATTGATGGCTAGTGTTCATTTAGGCCATTTGTCTAGCCTTTGCTAAAAGGGGAAAAAAATCTTACATATTCATTTGACTCCCTGTTGGAACGTAATATGTTTGCTTCATTCCGAGAATGTATTATCACTTGCAGGCATTTGAAGGTAAAAGTTTTGAACAAACGTTCTAGGTTATCATCTCGGCCGAGGCTGCCTTCCAAACTTGAGACACTTGCCGCCATTTTGTTTATTATGGTTTCAGCTTTTTTTGTGATTTGGGCATCACAAGGGTTTTATAAGGGATAAATTTCAAAACATAGAGGCGGTTTTCGGCTCTGAACTCAATTTTTTCAATCTGCATGAAAATCAAAAACACGTTATTCGAGTAACTGTGAACAGTTAGTTCCAATGCACTAAGATTTAGCCCATGGATTCCTCTTCACAAGACATTGTCATAACTTTTCTGTTTGTTTATTTACTATGCAGCTGTTATGAACCGGAAGTTTTTTGTTACGGAATTTTTTTTCGACCTATAAGAAGGGAGAGTCTTTATGTATAAACGTAAATATTGTAAAAGAAAACACCACCAACTTAAACTTATAAAAATAAATGAAACAACACAGAGTATACAGTATAAACGTAAGAAATAGTTAAGGGCCCTCTCAGTCTCATTCATGCTCAAAAGACCAACATTTTGTGTGAACACGTCTCCTCTCTAGGTGCCCTGAGTGGAACAGACATTGGTGATCATGTGCTGTTTTTGCTACCATCACCTATTGCCCATGAGTTAAGACTTTCAATAAAAGTAATTCTCTGTCTATCTCTATTGCGTTTGCTTTCAATCTTTCAGGCGATTACTAAATGTTTTAAACCTTTGTGTCAGCAAATGTTTTCTAAAAATTGTAGTTGCCTTTGTCTTAGGTGTTGGATTAATGATCGCTCAATTTTAGCTCCTTTCATCGGATTTTTTTTTCTGCTCATCATAATCCTCATTATTCTCCCGATAAACCACATTTCTTTTGCTTCCTGTTTTCTCTCTGTTTCTTTGCTTATTGTCCAACATTCACTCACTTATAATAGTATTAATAGTAGTGATTATTTCATGTTTTCATCACGCTTATTTTGGTGTCCGTACTTTTTTTCTGTTTGACAGTGTTGTATTCATTTTTTGGAATATATCTTTGGCCATAGCTATACTTATTCTTATTTAATGGTGTTCATCTACCATCTGATGTAGCCGAGATATTTGAATCGTGTAACTAGTTTGCTTTGTTTTTCTTTGCTGACGAGATTACATTTGGGGTTTGAGGGTTCCTTTCAGATGACCATGCATATTGTTCTTTTTTTTTTTCTCCACTTTAAAAAACGAGCCTATTCTTTCGCTCTCTAAAATATATATATCTTAACTTTTTCAAATTTTACATAAAATAATTATGCTTCGAAAGTAAAAATAAAAACATGAACAAGTTAAGAAGAAGAAAACGGTTGTCAGCTCTATCTGTAACAGTACAGATAGAAACTATTTTTAGCTCCGTTGATATTTTTTCGACTATAAAAAAAAAAATTCATATTTATTGGACTGGTAAAGATATAATTATTATTGAGGCAAAATGTTTTTAATGTTATTTTTCTATTTAAGTACCTTTATAATATAATTTCTGGTTGGCAACTATTTTCTCCTCCTTTACTGAATATTATTATTCAGTTGTCTTTGCGTCCTCGAAATCCTAGATTTCATATTGTTTGCACTGCTTCCTGGGTAATGATCTTGTCCATATATTACCATGAACTCACAAAAACACATGCACACGCACGAGAGTGGGGGAAAAGACAAGAAAATAACACAAAAACAAATATAGGATCTGTTTCTCGGGTCAAGTATAAACATTGATTTTCTGTGTGTACAAGTATGCTTTGTATTTAGAACTAAATCCCACAAACAGTTTTATGAACATGCTATTTAAAATGCTTCTAAAAATATTTAATATGGAATTAGTTTTTACTTCTCTTATTAAAATCATGGAAAAAAAATCTGCAACGGTTTCTAGTGTTTTGTCATCTCCGACACTCCTTTCACGGCCTTATTCGTTTTAATTATGACATTCACGAATAGCCAAAGAGTGTTTAGAAAGAGATCTAGTTGAACACTGTTGTGACAAATTAAATAGAATTTAAATAGAAGAGAAATCACTCTAATTTTTGCAGAAAATTAAACGAAAAGTTTATTACTTTGAATCAAGAACATTTTTTCAGACCTGTAATTTCATTTCCACAATCTGTGCAAACCCTCAACAAACTCATTTATAACCAATACCATTAGCCTGTCGGAAATATTATTTATTTGAAATGCATTGGCTTATAAGACATTTCCGCTCAAGGAAAAAAACCCAAAGACTTTTTGGAATATTTACTCGGTCACAACCTTGAATTGTGACTCAATTGCATGAACGCGGAAATGGGACTTGGGTGTAAACAAAGGCCTTAAGATCCAACTCTCTTCTCAGTGTATTTGCTTTACATTTAGAGCCAAAATAACTTTCGACTTCTAGATTTACCTTCATGTGCTACCAACGAAATTAAGAATAAACACCATTCTCACAGATTAGAGAGCCCTCTAGAAATCTCAAGATTTAAAAACCTAAGACAATAATAGTACTATTAAGCTAAATTAGGTCTAATCTAGACCCACTCAAAATTTGACAAACATTACAAATAAACAAGTCCAAATCACAATATCAGCCAGACTGAGTCTAGAAATAGACTCAATTCACAGCAACCAAATTTAACATACCCCATAGACTCCTATTTTGAAGCTTTTTTGTTGTGTTTGCTGCTGCTGCTGCTGCTGTTGTTGTTGTTGTTGTTGTTGTTGTTGTTGCTGCTGCTGTTGATGATTTTCCTATCATTTTTTTATGCAAGAAGTATTGAATAATCCTGAAAGGATTAAAAAGGTACGGAATAATGATTCAACACAACATTTGAAAAGATTCATTCAATACTTGCATATATTTCAATGGAAAGATTCAGATAACTTAACTTAAAGATTCGGTTATTAGCTTAAACTTTGCCTCGACTTTTACCCGTCAAGCGAGAAAGCGCCAAAGTGCATGAACATATACATTTCCTAAATAAAAAATGGGTATACTATACTTGTTCCGGGTTGGATGCTTTCGATTTCTCACTTGGCTTACTAGAATCTAGATCTAACTTAGGTCTTGGTTTGCACAGACAATATACCGGTTTAAATTGTCAAGATCTAGGTTCTAGTGTATTTGGGAGAAGGAGTGCAGGTGGAACACAGTTTAGTAAGTAATAAGGTATGACTTTTAAGTACCACAATTTCGCAATTGAGTGAAGAATATTTACAAAGGAAAAAAAAATACGGAAGCAGAGAGAGTTGTATCACAGGTTTTACCAGGGGACACGCCCCCGGCCGGTCTTTCGCTTTTTACATGACATGAATGCTGCAAAGATTTCAGATCCTTTTTACTTTGTTTTTTTTTTCTTTCACAATTTATTTAGATCCACATGTAGATCAGAACACGAACCCAGGATCATTTTTGTAATTGTATACTCACATCGAACCAAGATGCATTTTTGGTTAAATTTTATTGACCATGCATAGGGGCCAGATCTAGATCTAGATCTAGGTCTCCTTTTTTTTGTTTTTAGATCTACAGAAATCTTCTCTTCCCATTGGATTGTGTAACAAAATTCTTAGCCTGGTCTCCATATTTAGATAATCATTGTATCAGTCCTGAAAGATAAAAAAAAAAAGGTTTTCTCAAGGTGCTTGGTGTTCAGAAAACTTGCAGATTGATAAGAACAAAAGGAATATTATTTTTGTTCTTAGCATAAATACAGTTGTAATGATAATTATAACAACGACATCAACATCAACATCAACAAAAACAACAACAACAACAACAACAACAACAATAATAATAATAATAATAATAATAATAATAATAATAATATAATTTTAATAATAATGTTCTTCCTCTTCTTCTTGTCATATAATTAAATTATTAAAACTCATCATAGTATATTTATGAATCATATAATTTCCTGAAGTTATCAAACTTTTAAAATGAGCTTTTCAGCTGTTTTTTCTACACCACTCAGGCCTTTAATAATACCCCCCTTTCCCCCTCTCCCTATTCAACTTTTGTCAGAGTATCACTTTTATGCCTCAAATATTATCTTATCTTAATTTTAGTCTCTTTCATCACCAATTATTGTGGGTCTCATACCATTATATGAGCAATTGCCAAAAGGTGGACCCCCAAATTGGGTCACCTTTTTCAGTACATTTTGAAAAAAAGAATCTTCAATTACAAAATGGAAAAGTCCAATTGAGTACCAATGAGGTAATTTTCATGAAGAGTTGGACGGCAGGAGTAGATTCATGTAAAAAAGATTGGTCTGTGTCTTTTCATTTGGTGCTGAATGAGCTTTATTTGTTGATGTGTGACCACTTTTTTGGTAATTTTGTCATCATAGTTATGATCGAAACTTATTTTATCGATTCAGACAGCAAGGATGCAACCAAAACTGATTTTTTTTAACATAAAGCAGTACTTTATATGCCATTGTACTGACAAAAGCAAAATTTATGTATTGATGTGTTGAATTCTTTAAAATAAGGCTCATAGAAAATCTTTCGCACATAACTATGATGACAGCCCACGTTTTGGCAAATCCTCATATATGACAAACAATGTATATGAAGACAAATAAAGGAGATCAATGGATATAATGAGTGGCGCTATAGTTTGTGAGGATGAGTCAAGAAAGATGTGAAGAATATCAGAGCAGATGATGAGTGAGGAGAAAGGTTTATCACTTTCTTTTGTGTGAAGAATTACTAAAGGGCCCATGAGTACAATACTGCATCTCAACAATCTTTTATGAAAACGTACAAAATTTTTCTCAAAATCTTCACTTGAGACAGCTGAGTAACTGAATGGATTTGGGTGTTAAAAGAAGAATTATGACGGATGTTGCAATCCAGAAAAAAGAAAGAAGATCACTGAAATGCAAAATCAAATCTGGAGAAGAGGAGAAATTTGTGTGGCAGGCTCCCAGACTATATAACTTATTTCAGATGTTTCTGTGTTTTTGTTGATTATTTCAGCATAAAGGAGACACTTTGCCATGGCTTGGAGATTTAAAGTTTCAAAGTATAAAAATGCTTCACCAAAGTTTCCAAAAAAGGAGGTGAGGGAGAAAGATATATGTCATATGTAATTACAATATGTATTAGTTTATGTCTAAAAAAGAAAAAAGAAAGCAAGAGGCAGAAATTCTAGCACACACATTGATTTTGGGGCAAGTTTTTTGCGTTGAATTTCCAACAACAGCAAAAGTTTACTATGTAACAAGTCATGATATCAAATGGACATACACATATATTTCTTATTAATGCAGTCCAATAGTTTGGAATAAAACTTCACATAAAAGATCATTGTTATATATATCATATTTAGAGTTACAAATCACTGACAAAAAGTAAACATTATAGGTCTTGTACCAAGCTTAACAAATGAGATGTCGCTAGTCTTAATAAATGTGGTTTTGCAAAAGTAAGTCTTAATAAATAAAATGTTGCCAAAAGCCATTCTTGATAAATGAAATGTTGCAAAAAGCCACTCTTGATAAATGAAATGTTGCAGCATAGCCACTCTTGATAAATGAAATGTTGTATCATAGCTACTCTTGATAAATGAAGTGTTGCAGCATAGTACTCTTAATAAAATGAAATGTTGCAGCATAGCCACTCTTGATAAATGAAATGTTGCAACATAGCCACTGTTAATAAATGAAATGTTGCAATATAACCACTCTTGATAAATAAAATGTTGCAACGTTCCAGTTTTAATAAATTACATGTTATAATATAAATATTGAGGCTACGATCCTTTCAATATCATCTTGACTGTTCATGTATTTATCATAAAAAGTCATTAAACCGAGCATAGTGCAAGCACTTTTGTTTTTTACTACCATTAGGAACAAATCCTGGACCTGCCTGTGTCAGACATCACCCAGTCTTGTGGCAACCACATCAAAGCAAGCTGCATCTACGTTGCTTTCAATATAGACTCCAGCGGTAAGGCAGAACACCAATAGATCAACACTGGTTGGGCTTAGTTTTCAACTATGATGCTAAAAAAAAAGTTTTATTTAGAGTAGTAGCAAAAAAAAAAAAGTAACAGTTATTAAACTGCTGTTTGTGCAATTATTGTTGCTGTACTAGCAGCTATTGCAAGGGTCCATACTTCTATTGGCACAGCTTTGCAACTATCACTGATATCATTATTGACACTACCATCACCACAGCTTCTTTCTACTGCTACTGCTACCATTTCAACATTTACTGCCATTGTTTTTTCAATCATTCCGTAATCATCATCAATTTCACTGACACTATGGCCATCATTTATTTCGCCATGACTACTGTTACCTCAATTAATGATAATATCAAAGATGACCGCAAATCATGGCAACACGCCTAGTTGTAGTAAAGATACATTTCTTTTTAAACAACGATTCTGATCCTATGTAGCTGACTTGAATGATGCATGTTTTACAGGGGGAGGAAATTTGGGGTTTTTGCCCCTGTCAGCAAGTGGCAGACAAAGCAGTGTTCCAATAATCCAGGCTCATGGAGGTAACAGAATGCTTATATCCATCCATCTATCTATCTATCTATCTATCTGTCTGTCTGTCTGTCTGTCTGTCTGTCTATCTGTCTACTGTCTGTCTGCTATTCCTTTCTGTTTGTCTGTCTGTCTGTCTGTCTGTCTGTCTGTCTCTGTCTCTCTCTTTCTCTCTCTCTCTCTCTCTCTCTCTCTCTCTCTCTCTCTCTCTCTCTCTCTCTTCTGTATATATAAGCTGATTGCTTGTTTCTGACAAGCTCTGTGTGTCCCTTTTTAATGTTTTTTTTTTTTTGTCTTTCTGCCTGGATTTGCACTTTCAAAAGAATTATTTTTTTATCATTATTGTGAACTTTCCGTTATGAAAAATCGTTAAAAAAAGCTGAAAAATTGTATATTTTATTCTGATGGAACTTAATTATTTATTGCATTCAGATATTAGTTATTACCCTTCACACTTGAATCACTGTATTTACCTGGACTTACTTCAGCATTAGAAATATTAATTGTTTCAGATTTGCAAGCAAAGTTGAAATCCACCAATGTTTTCTTTTTATGTGAATGGATTTGAAATGTGAGGAAACTCCAATCTATCATAAGACGTCTACCAATATTTTTTTAAATATTCAAAACAATCGATTTCATTCACATATTGAAAACACGTGTACTTTTCATAATAACTTTGTTTCTCCTGCTTTTGTTTGTAAACTTTATTTATAAATGAAAAGAAACTTTTTTTTTTTCCTCCATCCTGCCAGACTTTGTAACAGACTTTGATTTTTCCCCATTTGACGATTATCTGCTGGCAACTGGTTCTCAGGATAACAAGGTCTGAAATCATTGTAAAACTGTTTTTCCACTTTTCTAACTTTGAACATCATAGAAACTCTGTGTGGCTTGAAGCAGATTAGGCAACTGTGGATCTTTAGATGCTCTCATTTATTCCAATTTGTACAAATAGTGACAACTTCAACTGATTCTCAGGAAAACAAGGTCTGAAATCATTGTAAAACTGTTTTTCCACTTTCTAACTCATTGTTCTTTGAACATCATGGAAACTTTGTGTAGCTTGAAGCAGACTAGGCAATATGTGGCCCTTTAGATGCTCTCATTATTTCAATTTTCACAAATAGTGTCAACTTGGATGGATTTTAGGGGGAGCTACATAAAACTTTATCTGTAGCTATTTTTTGTAAGATCAATGCCTAATTAGAATTTTTAAATGGAAAGTTTGTGTCTGTACCTTCTTTTTCAAAATGTATTGTAACAAAACACATGGGTCCTGGTATTTCCAGGTTTACAGCACCAGTCCTAGTTTTTCTAGGCATATAGTATGAGGCCCTGGTTTTTCTAGGCATACAGCATCAAATTCTGGGATTTCTAGGCTTGCAGCATCAATCCTGATTTTTCTAGGCTTGCATCATCAGCCCTGGTTTTTCTAGATATACAGCATCTGGTCTGGGGTCTTGGCATACTATATGAGCCCTGGTTTTTCTAGGCCTATAGAATTGGCCCTGTTTTTTCTAGGCAAATAGCATCTGCCCTAGTTTTTGTAGGTATACAGCATTATGAATAGACACAGAGCTCTGGTTATCCTTAGTATTATTGGACCAGTATTTCCATACCCATTTTTACCACTGCACAATCCGTGAAACTATTTTATTCATATCCATATTTGCCAATGCACAATACATGAATCCAGCATATCCATATTTGCCATGTTTCATTTTGTTACAAGACCACACAAATGGTTTGAATTCTCAAAGCTTGCCATGTCTTACGCTCAGTATCTTCTGCCTTTGTCTTTAGGTGTCTCTGTGGCTTCTGCCTGATGAAAATGACACGACTGTGACGAACTTGTCCGAGCCAGTCTTGTCGCTGCCGCTGTTTGATAAGAGGGTGGAGAATGTGTTGTGGAATCCCCAAGCAGACGGTATTCTAGCCTGCACATCAAACACAACTGTAAAAATATATGACGTGACTGGCGGAGATGGGAAACAGGTTTTTGGTATGTGGAAGTTGCCGGTGGCCTTTTTTGTCTTTTTGCCCTTGAAAATTGAAGATCGTGTTGTTTTGAGATTTGATATTTAAGATTAATGCACATGATAGCCAAGCCTGTGGTAATGGTGAAACATGCTGGTGTATGAAAGTCTTTTAAATTTTGAAGATGAAGGGAGTCTCTGGCTGGAGAATAGTGCCCTTTCCCTTTTACAGGCAGAGCACACATTCAAATAAATCCATTACAGGTATTTTAAATATAGCAAATATATAACACAGCTGTTCTTTTTAGGTATCGTCTTGCTTTTCATATGAAAGCCAGTTTATGTGGTATTCTCGTAGCTTTTTAACCCTGGTCAGGGTTCAGATCCACAACAGGAGGTACTTGATTTTTAAGTCGATTTTGGCTCTCTCCCCCCCCCCATTGTTAATGGCTTCTGTGACTGAAGTTGCCTCTAGGGTTTCCACACAGACAAATGTGGTCCTATGTTTTATTCAATATTGAGCAGTTACAAAGAGCTCTAGGGTTTCCACACAGATAAATATACTCTTGTGTTTTATGTATATTGAGCAGTCACAAAGAGCTCTAGGGTTTCCACACAGACGAATGTGCTCCTGTGCTTTATGTACTATTGAGCAGTCACAAAGAGCTCTAGGGTTTCCACACAGACGAATGTACTCCAGTGCTTTATGTACTATTGAGCAGTCACAAAGAGCTCTAGGGTTTCCACACAAGGGCTCACAGAATTGACATTAAAATTTAATGTGTATATTACATTATTTTTAAAATTCCTAACGTAATCTTCTTTCTTTTTTTGAAAAACAGAACACTGTGAGTTGAGATAAAAAAAATGTTTAATTTTTTCATCTTTTGCCCCAGAATATTCTGGCCATGAGGATCAAATACAATCTGTTACCTGGCAAGGGGATGGCAACCTTTTAGCCACTTCCTGTCGAGACAAAAAACTCAGGGTTATAGACCTTCGAGCAAATGCTGTTGTTCAGGTTAGGAAAACATTCCCAGTTTTCTAGATCTAATGAAGAGAACATTTTTTTTTTCATTTCTAAAAAGAATTGCTATAAATTTGAAAAAAAATTAATTTCAGTTGATGATCCATTTTGTGTCTGCAAAATTGAATATGTAAAAAGAAATTTGACATTTGATAACGTTATTCATATTTTTATGACATTTTCTTTTCTTAAACTAAAGAAATAAAAAAAACATTTAGACATTTCTTCCATTGCCATTTAAATCATTAAATTGCATCTCCAATCAACTCCTTAAAACTTTTGAATAGCTTGATTAAAAAAAAAACCCAAAAAAACTAAGATTATAAAGCGAAACAGAGAGTGTTATGTATAGTCTTCTAGAAACATATTCTTACAGTTTCATAAAAATGTGGAATAATTTTTGACATTTCACAGGAGGGCAAAGGTCATCAAAATCCAAAAGATTCACGGTTGATTTGGCTGCCAAGGAAAGATTTTATGATTTCAACTGGATTCAGTCAGGTAGGTTAAGCTGACCAGTAGTTTACATCCTTTACTGTGTTGTAAGAACAAGAACAAGACACTGGATTAAGTCAGGTGGATTAGGGTAGTAGTTTAGATCCTTTACTGTCTTATAGGAGTAAGAACGATACACTGGATTCAGTCAGATGGGTTAGGCTGACTAGCAGTTTACATCCTTTACTGTGTTGTAAGAGCAAGAATGATACACTGAATTCAGTCAGGTGGGGTAGGATAGTAGTTTACATCATTTACTGTGTTGTAAGAGCAAGAACGATACACTGGATTCAGTCGGATGGGTTAGGCTGACTAGCAGTTTACATCCTTTACTGTGTCGTAAGAGCAAGAACGATACACTGGATTCAGTCGGATGAGTTAGGCTGACTAGTAGTTTACATCCTTTACTGTGTTGTAAGAGCAAGAACGATACATGAATTCAGTCAGGTGGGGTAGGATAGTAGTTTACATCCTTTACTGTGTTGTAAGAGCAAGAACGATACACTGGATTCAGTCGGAT
>BLXT01008339.1:1280092-1302161 GCA_019648995.1 Plakobranchus ocellatus
CTGTTGACTGATGAGATGTATGTATATATTTATTGTGATTAGTGTGTGTTGCAGTGCCACAAAGCAAGGCCTGTTGGCTAATGAGATTTATGTATATATTTATGGTGATCAGTGTGTACTTGAGTGCCACAAAGCAAGGTCTGTTGGATGATGAGGTGTCGAGCAAACTTGCTCTGTAACCTGCAGGCTGTTTCTGTTGATGGTTCAAAACCATCTTCAGCAGATCAGCTAACAAAGTCAGAAAAAGCTGATGGTCAACAAGCTGCAAGTTTCAAACAGGTACAGGGCAGTGAAGGGGTTGGTGGGTTTAGTCTTGATGGTTCAGCGCGACAGAAAGCACAATTTTGTACAGCTGTGAATCTAACTGCTACAAATTATCACTAGATACATATCTTACAGCCAAAAATAGAATTGGAAAGAAAAAGGGAGTTGGGGGTTTCATAGGAAGAATCACTGACACGAGCATAGGACCAGCTTACAGCAACAAATATTTTAGATGCTGGAAAATGAAATCTTTTGCTGCACTTAGCCATCACTTCTAGAGATTATTGCATAAATATAGCAAGAGTTACAATGACTGGCTCTGTTACGCGATGGCACAGTGGCTTGTGAGTCCGCCCTGAGATCTGCAGGGACCCTTCTGTCGCGGGTTCAAGCCTCGCCATTGGCGCCTCGGCCTGATGGAGGGCCTTAAAGCCTGAGATCACCTTGTTGTGGACTGGCTATATACAAAAAAACCTGTTATGCAATCATCAGAAATTGAAAGCAAGAGTTTTGATCCCCTAGTGCTCAAGTTGTACAAATACCATGTGTTTGAATTTTCAATTTTCAGGCAGAGTGACTCTATACTCCTCATACTGATGGCCATTGATTTGTTGTTTGCTATTGCCTTTCACAATTTTAAGTTATGAACATTGAAGAAAAGTTCAAGAAAAAAAACCCAACAGAACTTAAAAAATGTGGCCCAAAATTATTTGTTTCATATTTTTCCTGTCATTTTTTTTTTTGTGTGCGTTCAATCAAAAGTGACGTTTGAAAATTTAAATTTTTTATTTGATTCTCAGGGAGACACGAGTTTGAACTATTTAGAATTCACAGAGAAAGAACCGTTCCTGACAGCCTGTAAGTTTTATCTGATGTCTTTTACATAAATTGTGGATGCATGGAGAATTCAATTCATTATTGACAATGGTGTGTTGCGGATGCATGGAGAATTAGATACATTATTGAAAATCCTGGGTTGTAGATGCATGAAGAATTCGATTCATTATTGAAATCCTGAGTATTGAAAGAAATTATCCTACTGTGTTGAGAATGAGACTTTTACTCATTGTTTGTACATTAGGGTGGTATTTTGAGGTAAAATAGAAACTGATAAATTATTCATGATGTTTGGTCTGATGGAGCCTGCACACTGAACTTTTTGACCTGTTCAACCAAATAACAAAGGAGATTAAAAAAAAAAAAAAAACATACCTTCATTGTGTTCAACATCTGTGTGACTTTACAAGTGATGAAAATACCCTAATCTCCTAAACAATCACTCTCTTGTCCTTCACCCTCCCTTCAAATGTTTCTGTTGCTGCCTCCAGCTGGTGTCGACAGATGCGATCAGATCAAGGGTGCTGCGATGGTGCCGAAGCGAGCGATGAGTTTGATGGATGGAGAGGTCAACAGGCTGATGATATTGTGTCAGAAATCTATTGTCCCTGCCCCATACATTGTGCCACGTAAGGTATGATCTTATTGTATCAGTAGTCTATTGTCTCTGCCTCGTACATTGTGCCACGTAAGGTACGATTCTTATTGTGTCAACAGCCTATTGTCCCTGCCACATACATTGTACCATGTAAAGTATGATTCTTATTGTGTTAGTAGTCTATTGTCTGCCTCGTAAATTGTGCCATGTAAGGTATGATTCTTATTGTGGCAACAGTCTATTGTCCCTGCAACATACATTGTGCCACGTAAAGTATGACTCTTATTGTGTCAGTAGTCTATTGTCCTTGCTTTGTACATTGAGCCACATAAGGTGTGACTCTTATTGTGTCAATGGTCTGTTGTGCCACATAAGGTATGACCTTATTGTGTCAATGGTCTGTTGTGCCACATAAGGTATGACCTTATTGTGTCAATTATCTTTTGTCTCTGTTCCATATATCGTGCCATGCAAGGTATGATTCTTATTATGTCAGTAGACTGTTATCCCTGCCTCATACATTGTGCCATGTAAGGTATGACTCTTGTTATGTCAATAGTTTATTGTCCCTGCTCTGTACATTGTGCTATACAAGCTGTGACTGATATTAAGTCAGTTATTTGTTGTTTACATTTAAAGAGAAAGTTATGACTCTTATAATGGCAGTCTATTGTCCTTACTTCATACACTTTTCACATATGGTATGACCCTAATATTAAGTCAGGGGTTTATTTTACCTGTCCCATACACTGTATGTGCCATGTAAGGTAAAACTCTAATGCTATGCCTGTGATTTATTGTTCCTGCCACATAAGGTATCTCTAACTAACACAATACCTAACTAATCTTTCTTATTTTTAAAGACTTACTTCATGCTTTCATTAGGATAAAGCTTTGAACTAAGAAAAAGACAAAATTAGTGAAACAAAAATGAGCAAAATGGATTTAAAATCTTAATTTGTATCTCTACATTTAGATGACATTCTTAAGTTTTTGACTGAAGCTTTTATCTTTTGTGTAAACAATTTGATGTGTTTAGAAAAAAGAATGAGGAATATAAACTCTTCATCTCTGTCCACGTAAATATAGAAAGATCATTTCTGCACCCATCCACATTGTTTTAGAAGAAGTATTAAAGCTCGGCTCAGTAATTACCTTCAGTTCAATATTTACATCCATCATCAACAATTGACAATTGTGCATCAATGTGTCTTGAAATAGGAAAAGTCTTTTATTAAAAGATCTGATTTTACATGAACTCCCAGTGATAGGGCATGAAAAAAAAATTATTTGGCAAAAAAGTTCCAACATTTGTTTGAGTAAAAACTTGTGTGTGTATTTATTCTCATTGAATGGGAGGAAACCGAGTGTATCATGCAGTCATTCAATTTTTATTCAGATTACCCAATTGGGAGGTATTAATGACACAATGGATAGCAAACTCCTCCTGAGATCAGTCGTGACCTCTTTTTTTCCAAGTTTGAGTCCTTTCAAAGCTCTCGCTTTAGGTCATCTTGTTGTGGACAGGCTATAGTACAGGAGAACCAAACCTGTTAAGTTTGTCCTGCTACAAGCATTTAGCTACACTGACTAATAGTTTAACATTTGTTATCATATATTATTCTTTTCTCAGTGTAACATTGATATTATAAATTATATCATGCCCTGTGATTCAGTCCTACAGAGATTTCCACGCAGACATCTACCCTGTCACGCTGAATGGAGAACCGGCCCTGACTGCTGCTCAGTGGATTAACGGAGACACAGCAGATGTAAGATGTTTAAATATTACAGAAACTTTTCAAACATTATCAGTCACCTAAAAAAATAGGCATAGCATTTATTCCTCAATCACAACAATTTTTAACAGTGGATTTATGGAGACACAGCAGATGTGAGATGTTTAAATATTACAGAAACTTTTCAAACATTATCAGTCATGTACAAAAAATTGGCAATCCTACCGGCATAACATTTATTCCCCAACCACAGCAATTTTTCTCCTCTTTAAATTGTTTTTATGAAGCTAACATTGGTGAGGCCTCCTCTTGTCATTGTTCTCTTTTAGTTTTCTCAATAATATTGCCTGTGTCTAGTTCTCTCTCTCTGTCTGTGCTATCTAGATATCAAGTGAGACTGACAGAATTAAGGCCTTCATGCTGAGTCAATTGTCCTTGTCTTTTCTCAGTTTTTTTAAACATTAAACCTTTTTGTTATGTTTTCTTTCATTCCTTACTATCATGTTGATCAATAATTTAATGTTGTCGTATTTATCTATGAAAGCAACACCAACAAACAGTCAAAGAAACAAACACTTTTCTATCAGTGCAGCCAGCAAGAAGTTCTACATAAAAATGCCTACAACAGATTTTGATTTCTGTCTTGTGAAATAAATTCAAAAAGTATTTTTTTTTCAGCTATACTATTCTAAAAGCTATTCCTCTACTAAAAAAATTCACAATAAAGTGGATAGAAGTTATTTTAAATTTGTAAATAATCTTCGATTGAAAGTTATGCTTATGCCATTTTTTTTATTATTATAGCCGCCAAAAGAATGATTTATGGCCTTGTTTGTCTCACGCAGCCGGTGTTCATCAGCCCCGAGCCAGGCAAGAAACTGGTGAGGAGAGAGAGGCGAGGAATGCTGGTAGGTGCAGCCAGTGCTGTGAAATCCTCAGCTGTTAAACAGCAGCAACAGCAACAGCCACAGCAGACAGCAGCGTCTGAAGAGAGTTGCCAGGAGCAAAGTTTCTTTCTCTGTTCATTAGTCCTGTTACCAGTATCAGGGTGTTGTTGACACAATGGCTAGTGAGTCTGCCCTCAGATCTGCAGGGACCCCTCTGACCTGGGTTCGAGCCCCGTCATCCACGCTCTGGCCTGACGGAGGGCCTGAAAGCCTGAGATCACCTTGTTGTGGACTGGCTTTATACAAAAATCAAATTGTTACCGGTATCTTTCATGCCAACTTCTGCCCCATCTTTTGGTAGTACATTTTGTTGTTCTCATGGTTTACATGAACTCGTCATGTAATCTCTTACATCAACTTTGTGTGTACGTTGTTATGATTGAAAGAGTAAATATTGTTAATTAAAGTTGATCATGTATAGGGAAATTTATCAAATTTCAACTGTTTTTCAAGATTATTGTGATTCATTTTGATGTAAAACAATTGCACCAGAGCTTATTAGAGAGACATTCTGTTCGTTTGCTGATCCAGATCGGCACTTTCATTGTGAAGTGGATTTTGCTGCCTTCAGGAAAAAAAAACACTTTACATGAGAAACTGGTATCAGGGATATTGGAGCATTGATCTAACTTTGTCTCTGTGTGGACCCTAATTCTCTTGTGAATTAAAGCTGGTAGTGTTTTTAAAACATTTAATATATCTCTGTAGAGCTGATTTTACCATATATTGACCAGTGTCTCTTGTCCAAGCTTTGACAGAAACTTCTTGGATAGAGATAGAGGTATGTACAAGTTTAGAAGCTTATTATAGCATTGCTTCAATAATGTAAATTAAAAAAGAGCCATTGGTTTGATATTGTTATTTTATTTTATTTTTGTTTGAAACATCAGCCTGTAAGCAACAAGCCCCCCTCCAGCACTGCAGCCCCATTGAGCTCTAGCAGTGTATCTAGGGAACCTTCAAAACCTCCGATCAACAAACCAAAACCTCAGAGCGATTCTCAGCCTTTATCGAAACCGGTGCCAGAGAAACCCAAGCCATCACCAAAACCTGCTGTGAAACCTTTTGCTGGTGAGATCAGTTTGAATAAAATGTTTCAAATGGGTTGTAAAATGTGGCCATGAGGGTTAGAATTGTGGATGGAGCATTTGCCTCACAACCAAGTACATTGGAATTTGATTCAAATTTTTTGGTTACTTTTGCTTCAAACTTAATGCTCTTATACAAACATATTACTGTAAAAGTTACAATTATAACATACAGCTAAGCAGCCACACCATCTAGGTACATCTTCGAAAAGATCGTTATGAAAATGGAAAACTGCAGCCTCAGATAAAGAGCAAATGGAGCACATGTTAATTTTTGTTATCCATGGAAGTTGTTTTAATATCAACTCATCTTACAAAAAACACCTAGGAAAGTTTGTGTGGTCTTTAGCTTTACAAGAATTATACTTCCCTTTAAGTTGCAAACACAACAAGACTTCCTGACTAAAGTAGCTTCATATACAAACAAGAGATGACTCGTAACAGTTTGTAACTGTATTGTATTTGCTTTATCGAACAATAAGAAACTGATATAAAAATGAAAAGGTTAAATATATATATACTACTGTACAAAAGAAATAGGACAGCAATTGTAGCTTAGTTGTCTCCCTTTTCCCTGACTAGTATTCTCCAGACAATCATACTGATCTTGACTGTCTAGGGTTATCACTAGTGAGTGGTTGTTGCTGGTGCTGAGAAGTCCCCCAACTTGGAGAATAGAAATTTATGTTTGTATATGCAACAATATCATAGCCAGGTGGATAAAAGTATATAGTTGGATGTGGAATATGTCATAGCTTGAGGAATAGAGACATATAATTGTATGTGGAATATCTTATGGCCGAAGGTACACATGCTATTAACATGTGTTATGTATTATGTATATGTCTGCAGGTGTGCGGCAGTCTAAATTCCGCCACATCCAAGGCAAACTGCATCACCCAAGCTCGTCGTACACAAATCTGCGGAAAGTGAGTAAGACAGTGCCTGGTGAGAGTGACATGTTTGCAGCCAATGAACTGCGCTGTGCTGTCCCCCTGGATGGACCTGGCGGGGACATGCATGTTTTGGAGGTATGTGTAAAATAGGATAAGGCTTTTACTGGGCATGAAGCAGGAGACCTTAATGTCATAACTACTGGTAAAACATATGTAATGAAAAACAGCCAAAGTCTAGAATTCGTCTCAAATAAAAACATTAGGGAGATAAGCAAATAATCTTCTAAAGGAATTTTTTTTTTTTGCCTTTAGATTTTCTCGGGAAATATATTTTTTTTCTAGATGGATACAGCAGAAGTGTTGAGGGTGAGAAATAAACTAGTTCTGGGTGTTTAAAGTTGATCTTGCAAGGTTTGCAAGATGCGTCCCTTGTCACTAGCACTTTTTTCTCATGCCTTTTGGGAGACCCATCCTGAGTGAGCTGAAGGCTCTTGCTGCAAAATGCACTTAATTCTAAAAGATGCAAAAATCTCCATGATGACAAAACTGAGGTTTAAAAAAAAAACCTATGGATAGCGATGTCTTTATGGCAGCTAGAGTTGGACACCCACAAAGGAAATATTAATAAGGCAAAAAAATGCCAGAATCATGTTGAAAATTTCATGCACAGACGAGAACGAAAAGCCAAGTCACTTTGAGGACAGGATGATATGGAAAACCATTGCCGCAGACTTGAAACATGATGGAGAAAAAAGGAATGAAGAGATCAAATCTTTTAAATTTGAATTTAAATGAAGCAATATCAACTATTGATCACATTTTTTTTTTTACAGTTTTTGTTTTTCATTCATAAATGTTTAATTATTAATAAAAATTGAATTATTCTGTCAAAAATGTTATATAAATGCTGTCCGTGCAAAAATATTGAAGTCTTTAAATCTGATTGTTGTATTATGGTTCCAGTTTTCAAAAGCTTGCAAGTTAGCAGACACAGATGTGCCAGTGATCCGGAATGGAAGCAAAGTGACAGATTTCGTCTGGGATCCTTTTGACGATAGTCGGCTGGTTGTAGGTATGTAATAAAGTGTTCTAGTTTGTTCCTTTGTTTGAAAGTGCTTAGCTCTCTCTGGCTCCATTTCTCAGATTGTTTGTAAATTTGTCAACTGGAAAAGAGGATTGTGCATGAATCTTATAAACAGAAGAAAAAATGTCTGTATAAAATTCAAAATATGTTTTTACAAAAACAAAGAGAAGCTAAAGATTTGCATCAAAAAAAGGCCATTTCTCTTTTTTCTTGTAAGCACTGCACCAAATTCATCTGAAATAGTTTCTGTTTGTTCCTCGCCAACCATAGGAATTTTCTATCTGGTTTGCTTCTCTTAAAATAATTCTCTTCTACTGACTAAAATAGTTTTTTTCTGCTTTTCTATTTTTTTCATGCATAGCTAATTTTATTTCTAATATGTAAACAAAAATAAATGAAGCTGGACATTGCTTGATATAATCTGAATAAAATGTAGGTTTTTATAGCATATAGTGTGACTGTGTTCCTTATTGTACAGTGACAGACAACGCTAGAATCAATGTGTGGAGAATCCCTGAGGGTGGACTGGAAGAATCAACAGAACAAGTCGAGTTTTGTCTTAGAGGTAAACAAATCCAGCTTACTTCTCAAATGTCTTTGATTTTTGTTTGCTTTGTTTGTGCAAGATTTGAGTCACTCTTTTTCTGTAGGAAAATACTATACAAGACAATCTATAGAGGTCTATGGACAAATGCATAAAATTATTACATATCTCTCTCACTCTTTCTATATCTGTCTTTCTCTCTCTCTGTATATGTATATATATTTATATATATTATATTTATCTCTGTCTCTCTCTCTCTCTCTGTCCCTGTCTCTGTCTGTCTGTCGGTCTGTCGGTCTGTCTGCCTGTCTGTCTGTCTGTCTCTCTTTCTCTCTCGCACAATCATCTATATCTATTTTATACATCATGAATACATGAAGAATGCGTGAGTTAATAAATTATGTCCATCAGTGAACAGCATACATTGATTGTCTTTATGTACAGGACAAACTTCATCAGCTGTAGGGATATCACAGGCTCTGTAAAAAAAAGTTTGGGAAGGAAAGGTCAAAGATGTATAATGGACATTTAGATAGTTTTTGGCCTCCCGCTTTTTTTTTTAATAATTTTTTTGAATTACCTGATCGCCCAATTAATCATGAACACCTTTACATCCAGCTTACCATCCTGAATTTGAAGGCCCATACAAGTCTCAGAAAAGATATGTTTTTTTTTTCATTTAATTGTTTGAGAATGAAACGAAGTTGAATGCTGTTGATTTACAAATATCATGAAAATGTTTTTGTGTATTTTACACCTGATAGTAAAACGAACAGAAACCAAAACAATAATGAACAGTGAGTCCATCCATGAGCAGTTGCATGACTTTAAGTATTGAATTTGCTTTTTTGTGTGAAATCTTTGATAGTTTTCATTATAATTCCCATTTCTTGAGAATAGATAAACCTGGATGAATGCTCTTATACAGGTCTATTAAAATTCAAATTATATACCTCTTAGTTTGGATTGAGCCTGTTCTTTTCTTCAGTGTAAAATTCTAGCGTTGCCTGCGGCTCAGGTTTAGCTCAGATTTTTAACCCTGACCATGAAATGCTCTTGTGTGATTCTCAGGCCACATGGAGAAGATCTATTTTGTGCGGTTCCACCCGCTGGCGTCGGGCCTGATCGCCACAGCATCCTATGACATGACGGTCAGGCTGTGGGACCTGGAGCAACAGGAGGAAGTGCTCAGGCTGGACGGCATTGAGGAACAGGTGATTCATCGCACAGGAAAATGTTTCTTTAACTCAATGGAGACGCAGCCTTTAAGTGTCAGCTGATCTCAGGCATGATTTTGCCTCATTTTTCAAAAAATTGTCCTGGTTTTGTTTTTGAAGCAATTTAAGTTCTGTTTTTTTGCATTTTGAGATCTTTACAAACATTGAAAAGGATTTTCCAACATATAGATTTTGAATTTTACATGAATTTTTTTAATTACATAACCAAAAGTGAAAAAAAAACAAATTTTTTTTTACAGACATAATTTTCATGAGAAAAAGATGTATAGAGCAAAGAAAACATTTTCATTTAAAAAAAATGAAGATGTGGTTCTTATAACAAATAAGATCAATTTTATAATACTCTGTGGGTCTTGCAATCCTGGGAAAAATTCTGACGGGACGCCATTTGAGATCTAGCTTTGAAATTTGTGCCACTGCTTAGGCCTTATACAAAAATAAACAAAAGAGGCTTATGATGCATTATTTACGGTCAAAAGGAGCATAAAACTGTTAAATAATAGTTGAAGTAAATTTAGAAGTAGTCTCCCGTTTTTGCTTATAGCCATAACAAAAAAAAAAAAATTACAAAAGGCATCAAACACCCATGCCCGATGTGTCTTTTTAGCCTGCGACGTCATTGGGATCGGGTGCCTGATGCATCTCCATTGAGTTAATACATAACTAACACTTTCCCGTGAACAAAGCGGTCAAGGCAGAGGGTATTGTATGGCCTTAGAAAATACCTTTGCCTTGAGAGCATTTCTTATCAATCTGACATTGCAGATAACTTTTTCTAGGGAAAACATTTTTTTAAATACACTTTTCCCTTCTATTTAATTTTCACAGCTCATTAGCAGAGGCTAAACACTTCTGTCTTGGTACAGAATCTACATATATCTAGCCAGCCTTCACTGTTGCTTAATTCGTACAGTGGAATTCACCTAAGTCAAACTCGCTAAGTCGATTTTCTTTAAAGTAGATTGTATAGTCTGGAACATTTGGCCTTGTTATGAAGAATAATGCAATGGATATATAGTTGGAAATGAACTTCAAAGTATTTGCTTTCATCTGATCTTTTAGAATTGAACAATCACACAACTGTTTGGTTTCATCAGATTATTTGGAACTGATCTATTCACACAACTATTTGGTTTCATCTGATCATTTGGATCTGACCTATTTGCACAACTATTTGGTTTCATCTGATCATTTGGAACTGATCTACTCACACAACTATTTGGTTTCATCTGATCATTTGGAACTGACGTATTCACACAACTATTTAGTTTCATCTGATCATTTGGAACTGACCTATTCACACAAATTAAAAAAGAATGTAAAAACACAGACTCTGATTTAGTTTGATTTGGTTTGTCTGTTCGCAGGTTTACAATCTTGCCTGGAGCAGTGATGGGAAATATTGCGCTACGGTGTCAAAGGATAAAAAAATTCGAGTGTTTGAACCTCGTGCAAGCACTTCCCCTCTTAGAGTGAGTGATGCATTCATCTCTCCCTCTTCCTCTTTTTCTCTCTCCCCCTCCTGCCCTTTTTTTTACTCTTCCTCTTTTTATCTCTGTCTCTCTTTCTTCATCCCTCTTTCTCTCTCTTTTTCTTCCTTTCTGTCTGTCTGTCTCTCTCTCGGTGATTTTTAAAAATTTTGACAAAACATTTCAGTAACTATTAATTGCTGTCCACAGTCAGGTGTGTGATATTGAATTTACTGTATACACTACATTTAGGATTATCTGTACTTGAAATTTCAACTCATGAAATTTTTAGTTCATGAAGATTATAATGTAATCACTACTTTGTTGTTGTTGTTGCTGCTTCTGTTGTCATTTTTATTGTTATTGTTGTTGTTGTTGATATGAATGTCATCTGAATGTTGTTTTGCGTACACAATAAATTCACAGAAAGTGAAAAAGATATTAAAATAAGCTCTTTGTATTTTGTATTTTAGAAACATTCTGTGAGAAACGTAGAAATGGAATGTCGTATGAATGTGTATGCTTGATGTAATTGGAAAGATGGCTTCACATTGTGAGCTATAGAGTCATCTCAGCTACCAGCAGTACAACGCTTACCTTATCTCTATTACTGGGAAAAAATAAGTTTCAATGTATTTGATGGGGTTGCTTTTGCAGCTTGTGATTAATTTTGTCTTAAAATAAAAACTCAAGGCTGTAATAATCTGTTTCTATACGGTGTTTCTCATGGCTTGCACATACAGGAAGGAGAAGGACCTGAGGGCAGCAGGGGTGCTCGGATAGTGTGGACACTCCAGGACAAGTACCTGGTGGTCACAGGCTTTGATAGGTCAGTCTCTCAACACAGCATAGAACTCTCCTCATTCAAACCCCTCTCAAACTGAAGGACCAGGTTCTTCATCATCCATCCTCTATCGACAACGTCTCCATGTCCTTTGATTACATTTTTTTTCTTCATTACTGTTTCAAGTTTGATCGCCATGAAGACTTGTATTTTACACTGAACACAGACCATCAATAGTTCCATGGTTTTACACAAAAAATCTCCCTGCAGCTGAAAAATGTGTTCCTGTCCCAGTGTGAGCACAGGAAGATCAGCTTGATTGTTTGCATAATAAAATTATCAACCAGTTAAAATCAGTAGACATTGCAGTTCATGTTCCACTATGAAGTATTTAAGTACAAGGCATTATTTTTGTATGTATTGAAACACAATATTCAAAGTTGCTTTTCTCTGTCCACTGTACAGAATGTCAGCCCAGCAAATTCTGGTCTACCGGTCAGACGAGCTTGAAATCCTGCACAAACTGGACCTCATCATCTCGCCGGCCATCCTGGTGCCTTTCTATGACCCTGATAGTTCCGTCCTGTTTCTCAACTGTCGGGTAATACAAGGCATTTTGTTTGTAGTGAAGTTTGATTTTCAGACTTTAATCAGAGGGCTGCTGAAATAATCCATTCAATGGGTATTGAAATGGTTTCAGTGAGAAAGTGCAGAGTAGCTGAAACTGATGAACAAATCTTGTAATTTAGCAATTCCAGATCATCTAGAGAGAGAGAGGAAGAAATTATTAATTCAAATTAAATTTGATTAGCTCTAGAATTCTTTCTGTTTGAACCATCGCCAAGTAAACCCTGGTTGATGTTAACATCTCCATTTGTACTTCTGCTTGAAACAGACTTTTGATGAACTTGAAGTCTGAGAGGTGAAGATTTCTGTAAGAGGTAAAACTTGGAAACCAGCAAGACTATCAATCTTACAATAAAGGCTAAAGGCAGAGAGAAATAACCAAGTGTATTGTTATATATTGAGCAGAGTGCTGACTCTATGTGTATTATATTCAAGACTTCCAAAACACAGACAATTAATGACATCCCCACCCTCTCCCTGTATGCATGCATAGTCTGCCACTATTTGTATCTTCCCTTCAAGTGGGTGAGGTAAGCTCTACTGAAGAGAAACTTACTCATCCAGCCAGTTCCATTCAGCGGATTCCTCTGTTCATTGGTGTTTCTTTTTTTTGCTGTTAGAAAAAAAGATGTTTGATGCTGTCCACAGTGGTTTTGTTTTTTTGATATAATAGAATCCAACTCTATTCACTGGGAATAAGAAGATTGGATTTTACAAAGCCAAAGAGCAGAAAAAATCTGAACATCTTAAAAACTTCAATTAATGAGAAACTGGAATTATCAGGTTTCTTCTGTATTTAATCAACGGTAACTACAATTATTTTCGGTTTTTCCCTAAACTTTTGTGGTAATTTTTTTTTTTTTTTTTTTTAAATTTTTTATTTTTATAATTTTTAAAAAAAATCATTATGAATTGCATGACATCAAGAAGATGATTAGGCACAACTTTGTCAAGTTCAATAAGCCAAGAATCCTCTACTTTTATTTGTTTTAGCTCGCCATTATGTTCTTTATTTTTTCAAACCATAAACTTCAAATTGACAAAGCTGATCAATAAATGTAACCATCAATATGTAGAATGTGAACAACCACAAACATTTATTATCCCAGGGAGACCGTATCATTGGCACGTATGAAGTGTCGGACGAGGAACCGCATTTGTTTGATTGTGCTCCGTTCAAGATGGAAACGACGCTGCAAGGTGTGAGCTTCCTGCCTAAACGCGTGTGTGATGTTAGGGCTGTGGAAGTAGCACGAGCCTGGCGTCTGACTGACCACAGTGTTGAGGGCATCAGCTTTAATGTGCCTAGAGTAAAGGTATACTGAAATAATCACGAATCTTACCTTCACTGTGGGGCATTAATGTTGAAACAGTAAAAAGTTGCAGTGCAAGGATCACCTCTTTTCTTCTTTCGTTGCATTCAATTAAAACTGGATCTACATAGTTAACAACAAAAGTTTAACTTGTTATTTTTACTAGCCATTTTGTAAGAAAAATTTGCTTGCTTTTTTTTTTTCCTGGATAAAAAATGCATATAAATTGCTAAACATTACACTGACCTTACGTAGATTATGTGATAATAATGCCTAAAGCTGGTAATTTGGTAAATATATTTTGGGATTGACACCATTGTTGCAATGTTGGTTTTATTTTTACGAGTGCAATTCAAAATGATTTTTTTTGTATATTTAATGACATTAAAAAAATTGTCATTTTTTTTTTTTTTTTTTTTGCTTTTGCTTCAATTTTCCTAGACAGAATTTTTCCAAGATGATCTGTTTCCAGCGACTCGTGTGACCTGGAAGCCAACCATGACAGCCGCTGAATGGTTGGCTGGAGCAAACAACCAACCAGAAATTATCAGTCTCAAACCTGCCGACATGACGCCATGTAGGTTTGGTTTAGACTTTTGCAGCTGGAAACTGCTCAAAACTTTGAAGATAATGACCTGCTCAGGATTTGACCTTCTTTCATGATGATTTTGAGAAGATAAAATCTGTCTTGCGCTGACTGTTTGTTGACAGTGTTAGGAAAAACTGAAGAAAACTTTACTCAGTTTTGTATTTTAACAAGAATGCTGAACAATGATGATGGAAAAAACGACAAAAATAACAAAATTCCCCCCCCCAGAAAAAAGTAAAAAGAAAAAAGCATACACACTCATATACACAAAATCGAAGGGAAATAAAGAAGAAGAATTAAATGAACCTGTTTTGAGTGGACCTGTTTTCAGGTGGTACCGGTTGTTTTCCGTGGTCCTCGAGTGATTAGAGAGCGTTGCTCAAAATTTGCAAGCTCAAAAAAAAAAAAAAAATTTGTAAACTGCTGATTAAAGCAAACAAAAATCACCAGCAAATTTCAATTTAAGCACTTAAATGAACTGGGGGCCTTTTTTTCCATTTATTATTTCCAACTTTTCTAATATTCCCTGCACAAACTCATCAAATCTTGCTACTGCAGATGACCAGACCTCAGACTTCTCCCATAGATAAGCTGTAGTGTAGCTTTGATTGTTATTTTATAACTTTTTGAAGATGACAAAAAAGATCATGGTTAAAAGAGTAGGCATTTGGACACAATAGGAAAAGCTGACCATCCAGCTGCCCATGCCCTTAGCACGGATCTTGACCTTTGTAACACCCTGTGGAAACCTTAGATCTGGAAAATTGAGGCCCCAAGGACCTGAGATCACCTTTTAGTGGAAGGACTATAGGCTAAAAGTAAAGACAAAGTTCTGTTAAGGAATTCTAATTTTTGTCTGAATTACAAAGAAACAGCCATTGTCTTCCAGGTTAAGAAAAAAAGAAAAAAAAAAAGTCTTGACCCTTTTATTTTTCCTTGGTGTTTCAGAATACATGAGGCTTACTTCAGTAGACATACCAGACATATTTAGAATGAGAGTTAGGGCTGCCAAACAGCTCGGCTGAAACACAATACGCTATATGTGTAGCAGTCCCACAAAATGAGTGATGTTGTAGTTTGGCATGATTGGCTTTTAAATGAAAACCATTAGCTTGCGAGGTGAAAATTTCTCACCTGTCTATGTGGGGAACTTTCTATAGACATGCTATACACTTTTATACATAAAGCATTGGGAATTTTACTTCTTTAATACATGTATTTTGAGTTAATCTCAGTGATGCAGACCCACAACTCGACTCATTTCATGAGACTGCTACACATATATATGTATATATATATATATATGTGTGTGATATGATAATGATCCACATGCCATTTTTGAATCAAAGAGCTCCTACCCTGAAGCCTCTTTGTCACAGTCACTGACATTACAATAGTTATCGGTAGTACTGCTCAAAAGCCCCAGAGTCTGACAAATCTTTTGTTTCCCCAGTGAGTGAAGCACCACAGGAAGCTCCAAAAGTGAAGAAATTTGAGAGCTACAACCCGGAGACTTTCAAGACAGACCAGCAAAGAAAGGACGAGGTCAGTTGAGCAGGAGCTTTAATGATTGATTATCTTTACTGTTGCTGGAGTTGATGTTTGGATGGTGTAACCTGATCATCGTTGATTGATTGATTTTCTCTACTGTTGCTGGAGTTGATGTTTGGATGGTGTAACCTGATCATCATTGATTGATTGATTAATTTTCTCTTCTGTTGCTGGAGTTGATGTTTGGATGGCGTGAACTGATCATTATTGATTGACTGATTGATTTTCTCTACTGTTGCTGCAGTTGATGTTTGGATGGTGTAACCTGATCATCATTGATTGATTTAGTGATTTTCTCTACTGTTACTGCAGTGGATGTTGTAGCCTGAAGACTAGAAGATTTAGGATAAAAAATGATTCAGATAAATTAGATAAATGGGACTGGCAGTATGATTCGCTGAGTATTTGTAAAATGTTTTTTTCTTTAGAGTTTACAAGGGATTTGCTGATTGTGACGAATGGTTACTGTTAGTGTGAATTGAGGTTAGAGTTAGATCTAGAATAGATCTAGACTCGTAATGGGTTATATTGTGTTCTGGCCTTGTTATTTGTAATGCTTAGTCAGATTTTGAGTAGGCCTAGATTAGACCTATTTTTAGTGTTGTAGCTCTATTTTGGTTTTAGCTTTGTTTACCATCATAGATCTAGAGATTTCTGGAAGGTCTTGAAGGTGTGAGACGAACATTTTGTTTACGGGGTTGTTAGATCAAAACAATAACGGGTGTGTCATGTGGGGAAGTTTGATTGGCCAGTATTCTCAGGTTAACCCTGATGTCATACTTTGGTCACTTCTTCCTTGTTGTTTTAGAAATTCTAGAATGTATGATTTTTAATTTTATTTCTAATTAGCCTATGCGAGCATTTTCTAGAATCTGTGGGCGGTGAGTATATGGGAATGGTTACGAGATTATGGGAGGGAGCTTGCAAAGATCGCTGAGAGATAAACCGCTGATGTTTGAGAGCTTTTGATCTAAATAATTGTAGATATTAAATTGTTGCAATGAAACCGTTTCGTATTCAATTAAAGAAATTTAGATTTTATTCAATTTTCAGCAAGACTTGGAGTGATTTCTGTCCTTCGGTCTATTTTAAAAGAACTCATTGTCACAGGCAGTGTTCAACTAGATATAACTGAACAGCATTAAGCTATTCCTGACCTGATATTTATGACTTTCATCAATGTTTATCAATGTCTAGAGACAAGTCTGATTAAGCCAGAACCACTTTCAAACCTTTTAAACAACTTGAAATTTCTGTCTGTGAGGTTTGCTTTTTGTGAAAATTGGAGAGAGATGATTATTTTGATTCCGAGCCAAAATATCGCATTTCAAAATCTTTGAAACTTAAATTCTCAAAAATCTATATGCAACATCCAACATTCAAATAAGGCAGTTGATTATCATATGTAAAAACAAAGTGCTATAAATAAATTGGTGTTTGTCATAATTCTTTAAGTTTTCTGATAGCCTTGGAAAGAAAGTAGCAGTTAAAATTTTATTACAAGAAATTTTTACAAAATGTTTTATTGAAACAAATGAACAGAACTACAATGATTAAATACAGTTTTTTTTCTCTTCTGTTTCCTGCGTCATTTCTCTTTCAACTGATAGATTAAAAGTTTCATGAAGCATTTCAAGAAGTTGGACAAGCCATACAAAGTACTGCCATGTCAAAATTGCACTTTTCTTGAGAATTTTCTTATGCCAATCAAGTTTCTTATTTTTGCATAACTTAGGTCCAAATGATGCCAGAAGCCTTTGAAGTGAATGTTCAAGCATGTCCATATTTTGCTTAATTTTTTGTTCTATGCAATAATGATCATTTTGTGACTTGATTTTGCGATTTGTGGTGCCCATCCAGCTGCTGAACGCCATGGTGGGCAAACTTGACCTGGACGAAGGACCTTTGCCTCAGGAGATGTTTGAAGGTGTTGATGAGGACGAGTGGGTGAGTATGTTTGTGATTCTGGGGTGAGCCTAGATTGGTCTGCAGGGACCTTTTTATTACAGGTTACCAAACTTTATTGTCTGCTTGTAGACTCTGGGGTGAACATAGATTGGTCTGCAGGGACCTTTCACTACAGGTTACCAAATTTTTATTGTCTGCTTGTAGACTCTGGGGTGAGTGTAGATTGATCTGCACTGAAAAGGTGGAATATTAAACAATAAGATGCTAATATGTGAATTGTGTAAGTATTTTACAAATTTTAGCAATTTGCGAAGTCATTACAAACAAGTTTGATACTATAATAAGACATATTTTCGTTAAAGTACTTGAAACTTAATGTATTGCAAACACTTTTTGTTTTGCAAAATCTATTTTAGGATGACTGAAGTGTGATTCTCCAGGAAGAGTTGAGCCAGTTCTGTAATCTCAGACAACATAAACTGTTGATGTGCCTGGCCAATACTGTGATATGGGACTGACTTCTGCTTCTCTCAGTACTGGCAGCCATTTTGTTCTTTCCAGAGACAACAAATCTTTCTTAGCTTTATACATACGAGAATTAATGAATGCCTATCAAAGCTTACATATATTCATAATGACACTGATATACTTATCTGTATGCAATCATGTATTTCAATATGAATATGCCATGAAAGCAGCCAAACAAAAAAGTCACAAAATGACAATGAGTACCCTGAGTCAAGGTGATTGTTTTTTTCGAATGTGATAATTACCACCAATAGCCAATAGTGTTTTTGAGGAGGAAAACGCTGGATAGACCAGGTGGGGTTTCTGGCAATGGTATGAACCTCACCTGTTGTATCAAGGTGACCCAATTCTGAACCAACCATCTCTGTTGAAGCAAGGTGACTGGAAATGAGCAGGGATTTCGAAACTGCCAAAGAAACTTGGACTTCCGTCAGGATCAGGTTGCTGTACGTAAAGATTGTCATAATCAAGTCAAGTCCTTTTCCCTAACAAATGCTGCAAATTGCATTGATTTAACCTTTAACTTCACATGTTTAACCTTCAACAAATCAAGGCATAAAGTAATGAAAGGTGTTGCATTTAGCACTTTTTTTTTTGTTTTTAATTGAAATTTTCACCAGCCTTTCCTCCTTAGAAGAAATTTTGACTGCAGCTGCTTTCTTTGATTTTGTTCTAAGTTATTGCCTAGTGTTGTCTGCAGTACTGGTGGCAAAATCTACCTGAGCAACAAAAAATTTTGCCTGTAGCCAACTTTCGTTAATCTGGTGCAAGGGCATCGGCTAGTGTTGTTTATTGGGCAAGTGGCCAAAGTATACACCACTGCTGCTTTTCTTAATCTTGTTTCAAGGTATTGGTTAGCATTGTGTGTAGGGCTGGTAGCCAAAGTGTACTACTACAATTCAAGTAGTTTTTGCCCCAAAGCTGTTATTGGTGACTTTTTGACTTAAGACTGTTTTCAAGGCATATTTTTTACCTGAACATGCAAAATGAGCCGTTTATTAACAGTTGTCTTACAGAGATATTATCAAACAAAATAGGCCAAGGTGACTTTTAAATCGATAACTATCATAGACATAAGGGGAAAAAATGCAGATGTCTAAGGTGTGACCATTTGGAATGTGCAAAAAACAAGCTTTTTGTTTTTCCTACAATCTTTTCCAACTATTTTGTTTGATGTCGACATGTAGATCAGGGATTCCTGACAAACGACTTATTTTGCATTGGCAAATACCATTTGGATTTTTTAATTTTATACTGCTTTTTACTGAAAAAAATTGTTGCACGTATGTACCATATTCAACTCTACTAGTGCAATACACATTTATAGGTATATGTATATATATCAAACTTGAATGAATTTTGCAATGAAGTTCAGCCAGGGAAAATTGCAAAATATAAATTATAATAAATATAACTTTATAAGGATTGTGTGACGTCTCAGCTGATCTTGTAGGTTCAAACTTAAAAAATCAGTTTGCTGTGTGATATATTGACTGATAAATTAATTTCACATTTTTTTTTTATGGTTTTGGTTACCAGATCAATGAAAAAAGAAATTCTTGAAATTGATCCTACCCTACATCTCTCCTAAGTGTTACAGAGGAAAAATACCAAGGGAAAATTGAAAGTTTTTAAAAATAATAATCATATAGAACTTGACTTATAGTCTTGTTAGCAACTATAAATTGTCATAGAGCATGTAAAAATGTTCTCTGATTGTACGCCTTTTTCATCTGTGTGAATATTTTGTGATTGTAAAAGTTGCAAGTATTATTCTCCCATAATCGTTTTAAAGTATAATAGGAGTATTATGAGTATTATATTATAATGCATATTTTAATTTTCATATTTAATCTTATGTTCTTTTATTCTATGCAATATTTTTAAATGTTGGTAATATTTATTTTTGCTGATACGTTTCAATATTTCTCTCTCTTTATATATTATATATATTCAATATATATAAAATGTATAATTTTAGGAACTTATTGATGGACCATTTTTAGAAAAAGCATTTTAACCTTTGTACATTCCATAAATTCAGATTTGTTACAAAAAAGTTTCCAATAGCTGACAATCTTAGCTTTTCTAATTCTTTTCCTACAAAATACTTGTTGCCAGTTTACCTCTATATTTTGTTTTATTGGTACGATCATCAAATTTGTTAGACAATAATTAATCTCAGTTTACCTCAATATCTTGTTTTATTGGCGTGATCATCAAGATTTTTAATTTTAGGGTTATATAAGAAATCCGTTTTTATATAAAATCACAATTGAGGAAATAAAGTTTTATATGTATGAAATCATTGTTAGGTTATCAAATGTCTTGTTTTACTTTCATTGCTCATACCCATTCACTGGAACCTGCAGAATTTGAAGGACTGGGAGGCAATGGCTCTCTGAATTACAGTAGAGTCTGGATAAAGTCAACTTGCTTAAAGTCAACTCCTTATGGCAGCCCCTTTTGTTTTTTCTTCTATTTCTTTGTTATCGATAAAGTCAAGCCTGAGAGGTTGTCTTTAAACAGACTCCACTGTATTTGCAATCTAAAAAAAAGGCCTAAGCCTTAACTCGTAAACCGGTGTTGGACGATGGGAGTGTGCGATAGTTTGTAAGGTTCACGGTACTGGATGCTGCCAGGATCCGATGGATTTGTTCTTTTTCTTAACTTGTTTTGAATTTTAGACAGACCAAATTACTGTGAAACTACTTTATTTGCCTGGGGACTACTTTCTTTACGTTTTGGAACTACACATCCTATCTGATTGCTTTGTGTGAGAAAAAAAACTTAAAGGTTTAAGAGTTTAAACAAGTATTGAGACAATAGTAATAGTTTTGATTGACTTCTCTCTTTCTCTTTTTAAAACTGGCAGCAGTTTAGGAAGTGAGAGTAAGGATTTCTTCTGTATCCATTTTCATGTTTAAGTAACTGAGTATTATTAGCAGAATTCCCTCAAGTGAAACTTACGTCACACATCTGGAACATCAGGGCTGCTGATGCTAGTTTATTGTGACAAACAATGCAATGGATAGGACAATGTTAGTTTTAAAATTTACCACAAGGACATTGATGAATCAGTAGGCCTATCTCACTGTACAGGCTTACTGCTTTCTCGTCTGTTTTAAAGTTTTATAAATTTACCTCACACCTCTACTTCACCATTAGGACAAGTGGAAACCTTAAGGAAACTCAACTTGGACCAACCAGGTCTAAACTCTCACATAAGTAGTCAGGATCGTGAAAACAGCGCTTCCTGCTAATGCTGCTGGTTTACAAAGTGCATTTTAGAGATTATGTATTATAAGGGACGGAATGGGATTGTGCTATGCGACACACAAGCTGTACCAGCCCAAAGAGTCGACTGTTATTTCACCCATCCCAATCTCACAATGAGATTGTGATGTGTTAAAAAAACTGTTAGTGCTACCCTCAAGCTGTAACAGCCCAAAGAGTCGACCGTTACTTCACTCATACCAGTCTCACAATGAGATTGGGTTAGTGCTACCCTCAAGCTGTAACGGCCCAAAGAGTCGACCGTTACTTCACTCATACCAATCTCACAATGAGATTGTGCTAGTGCTACCCTCAAGCTGTACCAGCCCAGAGACAACCATTACTTCACTCATCCCAGTCTCACAATGAGATCGTGCTAGTGCTATCCTCAAGCTATACCAGCCCAGAGACAACCGATACTTCACTCATCCCAGTCTCACAATGAGATTGTGCTAGTGCTATCCTCAAGCTGTACCAGCCCAGAGACAACCATTACTTCACTCATCCCAGTCTCACAATGAGATTGTGCTAGTGCTACTCTCAAGCTATACCAGCCCAGAGTCTACCATTACTTCACTCATCCCAGTCTCACAATGAGATTGTGCTAGTGCTATCCTCAAGCTATACCAGCCCAGAGTCTACCATTACTTCAATCATCCCAACAAGAAGTCCAATCAATTCAAAATTTAGTGTTTTATCCACACGGGGAGAGAATAAACTGGTTGTTAAACATCCTCTATAGAGAAGTCCATTGAGCTGAGCATTGAAGTTAAGAGCTATCTGTACATT
>BLXT01008339.1:1303464-1314147 GCA_019648995.1 Plakobranchus ocellatus
CCTTTTATTTTACAACGGGCCTTGCTTATAACGGGACTGTGCACCACGCCCTAATGGGTCCCGTTGTAGCCAAGTTCCACTGTATACATATTGGTAGAACAGTATCTATAAAAAACATGTGTGCCTATTGCTTTTGATCATTGTCTATGCAAGTTGCAACGCTTATGTATGCAAATGTTGTGTTTTATATCTGTGCTGTCCAACCAGGCATTTTTCTCCAGACCTGGCAAACTAAAGAAAAATAAAACAAGCCAAAACAATTGAGATGAGTTTCTCCTCCACCTTTATTGCTAAATTAACATTGGCGTGAGATTTTTACTCATGACTTGTTGTTTTGTTGTATAATGACATGCATGCTGGCCTGGGAAATGTAGGTACAAATTGAACACAAAGTGATGAGCTGCACAAGTCTGAAGTTACAGTGTGAACATTCTAAATCATTCAAAACAGCTTGGACCCTCTCTTTGGTGCTTTGTAATCGTGAAAACTCAATAGAGGTGTGTTGTTTTTTAAACCAAGTAGTGGAATTTTTTAAAAAAAAATACTTCAAAGTAAAAAAAAAAACAAAACGCAAAAAAAACCCAAAACAAACTCCGGACTCTTTTTCTCAAAGGTTTTTATTTGCAACCAATTCAAGATCAATTTTCTTTTCCTGACTTCGTCACTTCATCCAGTTTGATCTAGTGCAATCAACCCTTTACTTTTTGATTAGGTTTGTTAAGCATTATCTGAAGATGAGCCCATTCACACTTTGTAGTCTCGTACTGTGGTAGTCTGAACAGACAAAACCCCCCCCAAAGAAACTAAAGATTCTAATTGATTTATGATGCTGTGTAAAGAAAAAGGAAAATACAAGAAAAAATTCTAGATTGGTCAGTGTAAGAAACCTTTCCATCACAACTTATTACATGTTCTTAAAAGGGTATGACAATATAATCAATGGCAGGTGTATCAAACCTATGAAAACCTTTATCATTCATAGGGACTTTTAAGAGTTTTGATATGTCTGCCATTAATATATGAAATGATGTTTTTTTATAATGAGAAAATAAACATGCATATATAATATTAGCCATAATTCTCAATGTACAGTACAATATGCAAAACTTCAAAACAGAAAAACATGAGAAAAGACGAGGTTTTTGGTATAATCTTCACATTATCTCTTATTCTTACACTTTCACAATAAACAATAGTAGAGAACCAAAAAATAAAATCTTTATTAAAGCAAACAATACCCTGCAGAAATGATTACAGTATATTTTTGTTTTTCTAAAATTGTAACCCATTTCTTTATGTTTTAAAATTTATCCTAATCTTTGAAAATGTATTAAAAATAAAATTTCAAAAGAAAAAAAAAAACCTCTGGATCATTTTGCTTGTACTGTTGTATATCACAAAGTTAAAGATGTCAACATTATCATTTTTCTATTCATTATTTCTTTCCATTTCAGGACAAGGAAAAAATTAAAGAAAAAAAAAAAAGCATGAGTGATTTTTTTTTCTCAGTATAACATCTGATCATAGAATGACAACCAATGCATTTTATGTACATGTAAAAGAATAAAATAAAATATTAATCACCAACCACCACAACTGAGAACACAATAAGAACTGTCTCTCTCTTAATCTTACCATACATTTACATTAAACACATGAGTTCACTATTAGTATTACAATAAAGAATAACAGGTTAGCCCCTGTGTAGTATGAGCACGATCAATAACCACACTTGCTTAAAGCAGAGGACAAAATAGAGGCAAAAACAAAGATCATCAAAGAATAAACAAAGAATACAGCGGTCAATTTCAGCAACATCTGATATTGGCTTCAGACATTTTCTGTCACTAGCTCTTGCGTTCGTTCACTAGAAATATAACATTTCAATTTCAAGTCCAAGACTTCGACTGGAATTGAAATAAGTTTATTTTTACTTTTTTGTCTCAATACAATGGACAGGAAAAACCTGAGGTAATTATCCTCCTTGATCGATAGACCTAAGAACACCCAGAGTGACATAAACTTGCTCTCTTTACATCAAGAGTGGCTTAAACATTGACAAATTGTGTGGCCCTTTAGGAGACGCCATGATCACAAATCTCTCCTATCATCAGTCAAGTGTCCTAGGTCCCCTTTTGTCTTTCCCCCAATATTGCCACTGCAATTATTAAAAAAAAAACACACACACACACACACCTCCTCAAAAATTCTCTAGCATTAAAAGCCTCAAACAGATGGGATCCTTATCAGTGGTGTATGCAGTTGAATATCAAAAGTAAAAGGTTTTAGTTTCCATGCGCATATGGACATAAAATGTGCATGGTTTTAGTCTGTATTTTGTTGCCAAGCCTGAAACTATTAAAGAAACTTATCTTTTCACTCATTTTAGGCATCAGGAGAGAGGGACATTACTTATGCCTGTAATTTCCAGAAACAATAACCTAAACAGTCTTCTGAGACTCGGCGAGTTCTTCACACCACCTTTCAATTGAACAAGGCTGACCTTCACTTCCAAGGATCAGTTTTAATCAGCCAGTTCTCTGCCAATGAGGCCTTCTTCTCATTGTGTGTTTTTTTTTCCCTCATTTGTTAAAATAAAACAGAAAAAACTTTATCATAACAATAACTGTAGAGGCAGGCAGTCAAACCCATACCCTCCACCAAGTTAGCCACTAGGCTGTTCAACACCTGAATCCATATATTATTCTTTTACATCAAAACAAAACCATTAGTACATGTACTACAGTTAAGCCTACACATAGTGAGAACGTGGATTTAACTGAAGCTTGTACAAAATATTATGAGACTCAGTTTGATTTGATGAAGAGGAGGAAAGAAAGTTAAACTTCTCAACGGAAAAACATTACAAAATAAATGGTTTGGTGTGCATATTTCTGTTGCAGTACAGAATTCTTAAGTTGAGAAAATTTTTAAATATAAAATTTTTTTCTAAACAATTAAAATATCAATTATAAATGAAAAAAATTGTGGTTAAAAAATGGAGAAGACGAGATAATAACACAGCCTTAAAAAAAAAAAAAACATAAAAATTACTTAACTCTGAAGTTTAGTTTTGATTATGATTTTCAAATCAACAAAACATGAAAATTCTCAAAATATTTCTGAAAAAAAAAACCAAAACCTTTATGATCTCATGGCTAATGTGTAGCATTTGTGGAAAATTGCGACAATAAATAAAGTTGACTATACACAATCATATCCCATAAATGAATCCACCAATCACAAGTCATTGTCGGCCTCCTACTCTGTCCCTGGGTATCAACCTCAACTCAGATCCGTGCTTGAGAAAAACATTGCCTGGAAATTGTGACAGAAAAACCAGAATCAATAAGTTTATCAGAAACAGACCCGTTGGTTTTTTATGTTACAACCATCAACAAAGCTGCATATAGATAACACAATGAAGACAGTCTTAACATGTTTACACATCTGAGTAATCAAGTCTTGTCTGGTAAGTTTGAAACTGCTTTACCATACATGTCTTTGGTTTTTCTGTTGCAGAATTCATACAGCTGTGACATTTTTATTTATATTAATGTGAAAAATTAAAAAAAAAAAAAAATCTCTCATAAAAGCAGTCAAGCCCCATGACAACACAACAATCACAAACATTCAATGTACATTTTCCACATTTATTAACAACATAATCTGGGTCATTAAGTATTCAATGTACACTTTTCAATAAAAATTCCATTTTCACACTTTTTTCAAAAGAAATTTTGATGTATGCACCGAGTTCCAAGATATTCGGGAAACTAAATCAAACTGTACGCCTTTTGACAGTAGCTTGGATTTTTCGTCTTTCCAGTAAGTGAGAACTTTTTTAGTGAGTTTGAACCATGACAAAATCTACAGTAAAATCTATTGATTTCATGATGTAGCATAAATCTTTTCAACACTTTAAAGGGTAAGAAAATGAAAGAAATGTTTATTTTACATGTTATTTTTCTTAAACTATCAAGCAAAACACATGACTCATCCTCAAATAAACAAATAGAATGATGCTTTCAACAAGAAGGTTTCAAAAGAAATTATAGATTAGTATGAAGAATTAACTTCTTGGATGAATCATTTTCTTCTTTTTTTTTTCTTTAAAGGGAAAAAAAATCTTACTTTCATGCTTCAAGAAGGTTTCAGAGTGTTTGACTTTGCAAGCCTAAAAAACTTTGCAAACAAAAAAGGAAAAAAGAGCCTACATAAATCCAAAATTTTGCTAATTTGAGATGTACATGCCTCTCACCTTTCCTCTGCACTTGTTCAACTGATTATTGCACTTTGTTGTTAGATCATGATACTCACTGAAGGAAACATAATTCTTAATTTTTTAAAACAATGAACTCCCAATTGTACTGATACCAGAGAAAATAAGTAAAGACTTGTTGGACAGTTTGGACCGTGTAGTTACCTGCACTCTGGGCTGGATTGATCCCAATCCCATCATTTGTGATAATTGCACTTGTGGCCACCGGCACTTTAAACTACAAACACACACAAAAGAAGGTTACAAAATTAAACTGTGCTAAAATAAATGGTGACTGCTGATGGAGGGGCACGGGAGAAGAGTAGAAATAAAATATAAAGAGAGAAAAGTTTAATTTTTAATCTTTCATCTTTTCAGTTGATTCACGTTTTCAATCCTACATTCTATACTTAAACATGTGTGCTACAGTCAGATCATATTGTAAGAATTTCAAATGAGACCCGCCCTCTGATTATTGTCCTATGAGAGCACTCAATCCAGTAGCTTTCATAAAAAATGCCACTATCTATCCACGAAGCTTACCATGTCAAAGAGAAGTTTTTAGTACAATTCAAGCAACAATAAAATGGAGTTCAAATATAATGGCCTGCAGATAAAAAAACATTTTACCAGCAAGAGTAGAAAAATAAAAGCAAACAATGAGGCTCAAAACAAAACTGGCATGTTCATTTTTTTTTTTTTTTTTTGTGCGTCCATTTTGATAGCAAAATTATTCATAATAATAACTATTGGCCAGATCAGACTGATATCCGAGTTTCAAATTTTGACATTTAACAGAATACAATCGCATCCAGTAATCAGCTCTGACCAGATGTCAATTTGCCACCTAGTTTGTCGGTAAGAAGAAATAATGTTTGAGACTCACTTCCTCAGCTGCAAACTTGAGGACAGCAGTAAATGGAGCGCCCTCTGGGACTGACAATCTGAAATACACAATATTGAAGGTTAAAAAAAATAAATTGAAAACATTTTCTCATTAACAATGCAATCTAGGCCTTAAATATAATCAATGAATGAGTGTGGACTTACAATCTTACATATATATTATATAGATTTTACTTAGGGTTGTGATTTTTTTTAGCTAGAATAAATCAGTCATAGCAAAAACAAAAAATCTGCACATATTTGGACTTTATGGTGAGATTACAGAGCACATACACATTTAGACTGAATTCAAGATGGGGAAATTACACTAAAAGGCCTTTTTTTTTTTTTTTTGACCGATCTGTGGAGCTAAAATGAATGTATTTGGTTTTAAAATATTGCTTTTTTTCTCTCTTTCTCACTCTTTCATATTTACCACATTACAGTAGTAAATATCCAGTTTGCAAAATTATTTGATTAAATAAACAAGCTTATGAATGACTAGGCACTAGCAACATCTACTTCTTTTTTAGGTACCTTGTCTGGAACAGACATAGCGATCATGTTCCTCCACTCTAACTTATTTTCAGTCAACCTTATAAAGTTGTTGATGCTACCTTTGACTATTGCCCATGACTTAAGACTTTCAATAAAAGTTATTCTCTGTCTACCTCTACTGCCCTTGCCTTCAATCTTTCCATTGATTGCTAAGTGTCCTCAACCCTTGTGTCGGCAAATATGGCCTAAAAACTGAAGCTGCCTCTGTCTTATGGTTTTAATTAGGGATCGCTCAAGATTAGCCTCTTTCACTACCAATACCACTTCACTGGAATTTTTTCTCATCCATAATATCCTCGTCATTCTTCTGATAAATCACATCTCTACTGCCCTCAGCTACAACATTTAATTGATCAACCATATGAATAAAGCAAGAGGGATTAACAGAGTCTAATTCATTTTTGAGGATTTTATTGACGCCCCACACAAATTTGTAAAGGATTACACGTTTGAGCTGAGTTCCATTATAATAAGATTCCATCACATTCTGCTCATTATTTTTAAATGTAATATGTATATATTATTTCCTAGATAATCTTTCTGTCGAAAAAAACTAGAGCCAGTATATATGGGAGGTATTGAGAAATGAAAGAGAGAAGAATTGGGTTGCTTGTGTTGAGGGGATACAGCTATGAAAGTTACTGAGATTGAAGGTACTGATTGAAGACAGAATCCAGAGTTGTGAGCGCAATGGTTAAGTAAACCTATTGTAAGATTGCATTATATGTTTTTTCTAGACCCATACTCATCATTAATTTACTATCATTATTAATTTGTTGTGACTTCAACTTAATAATCTTTTTACTTTCTGCAACATATGGAGTTTTTCAAATTCTTGTGTGTGTTAAAAGAACTTTGTCTGTTAGTGTTACCTGTGTGCCATTTTTAATCTAGATCTAAAAATAGCCCACCTGCCATTTGGTAACAAACTGTATTGGTAATTTCTTTAAACAGGTAATGTCAAAAGCATAATTGTAGAAAATGATATAGTTGAATCAGTAAGAGAAAAAGAGCAAAGATTGTTTGCATTCAAAATTCAGTTGCACTCACACTTTGTATGGCAGCTTTGAATCTGAGGTCAAGGTTATTTTGAATGTTACCTTTGACCTGAAAAAAGAAAAAGATGTAGAAAAACATTACAAATCAATTCAAGCGTAAAAAAACTAAACATTTCAAAATTAACACACACAAAAAAAAACGGAAGAAGAATACAGGAACAAACTCATACATTATAATTGTTCAGCATGACGAATGAGAACGCGAGATCAAACCAGGCTTCTTCTCATACATTGTAATGGTTAAAAGTAGGAGGCTTCACAAACAGGGAGAAACTGTTGCTCACAATTATTACCTGTAAGGCAGTGATTTGGGACACCACAAAAAGGTAAGGAACTGCTTTCTGTCAGTTTGCTATCACCAGTCAAAGCTTTATAAGGATCTAAGTGGCATCTAAATGGAGTTTAATATTACTGACTGAAGATTTTCTCAGAGAACTGTGCTTCAGCATCTACCAAAATCATAATAATGTACAAATAAGATATTCCAGACGACGGTTGGATTAAATCTAGCTCAAGTCTTGTATTTACAGTTCTTAAACTGCCTTCAAAGGAGTCAAAAATAGAAAACAAAAACAAAAAAACCCCAAATAATATCTGCATTGAGCAGCTTTGACTGGGTCTAAAAGATTCAGAAAAAAGGTGATGAAATCTTCATTAAATGGACACCATGCTGTAACTTTGGTGACCATTGTGAACAACATCAGTATGTATCTATACACACATAAGACTCGTTAAGATTCTCATGATAAGTCCATTTGATTATTTAAAGCTGTTATAATGTTTTTTCCATTATTAGCATTAATATTATACGTATGCTGGAAATGCTCTTAAAATGCTATACAATGCACCAAACTTGGATGTTGGAGCAGAGGAAGCCTATACATGTAAGTCTTTACCATGTATGCAGAGTGTGTAGAGCAGGGAAATTCTTTACAGTGATTCACACAGTTTTTAAAGAATTTATTGGCAATAAATGAATTATTCTACTGCAATGCAACACAATAAAAATCTGGTAAATTTTTACCCCCACACCAACTTTCTGATAACATAAATGTATAATATTCTGGATTATGTCCTTTTATCAAAGAAATAGACTCAATTTTCAGCTCGACTTTGATTGCTTCTACCTTATAACTAGTGCGAGGTCGCCTGGCTCCAATGACTTTTATTATTAATGCTTGTATCATATAATATTTTTTAACAGCTACAGACACAACTTTAGCACTACCCCTGCCATCATCATTCTTATTATCACTGATGCATCACCATTATCATAATAATCACTGTCATTATCATCTGCTGCAACAATCTTTATCATCAACATATTAGTCTATACAACAACTACTTTGCAGCATTATGATCATCACTGTATCTGCCATGACTCTCATTATCATCTTTATTATTACCGCCATCATCATCACCAAAACCATTAAATCTTAGTTGCTGTCATTGTCAACATTATCATCATCATCAATGTCATATTCACCACAACCACCACCATCATTAGCATCTTCTCCAGGTACTATAATTACTACCGTCATTATCTGCAGTTCTGCACCCAAAACTTTATGATTTGTCAGATATAGCTCACAAGCTCGGTACTGACAGTGATACCCATAAGAAATTGTTGGCAATAATCTATTTTTTACAAGACCTTTTTCAACCTTTTTCTTTCTATTTAAAACTGCTTACACAGTCTAATCATCCATAGCTCTTGTTGTTAGTGCACGCTACCCTTAGCCTACACTGAATGTTGTGTTAGGTGACCTTACTACTCATTTTTGACGTTTAAAACTATCATAGATCTATTTGTTCTGAACACTAACAATTTAAACTTTGTTTAAAAATTGTAAAATAAAAATAGGCCCAAGGCCTACTGTAAATCGCACATAACTCCAAAACTATTCATCTGTGAGGCTTACAACTATCATGTTTATGTTAGTTCAAAACAAAGCACACACAGATACACGAAGTAAACTTTGCTCTTATCATCAGTAAAAAGCCATGCAAATCTTTCGATCTAAATCTTGATTCTAGATAGATCTCTTTAGCGCAAAAGTAGAAAAAAATATAAATCTAGATAGGCCTAGATCTATCTAGATCTAGATCTAGGCCCTAGATCTAGATGTGAGAGATTTATGTTAGGCCTAACTTCATGTAAACAAAACAAAAATGGCTAAAGAAACAAAAATTATTCAACAGTGTTATTTTTTCAGTTAAATAAAGCTCTGTTGAAAAAAAAGGAAAGAAATGAAATCTCATAAATCTGTAAATCTCACATGGTTGAAAGTTTAGTCTTGCTGTTTGTATTACACTTTACATTCGACACGCAACACGACCATAACCGGAAGCAAACCCACACATCAATTTTTGATTTTTATAAAGTAGAGAAAGCACAATGCTCAAAAGGTATCGTAATAAACGTTGCTCTATCCATTGGAGCAGGCGGATCAAGAGCCAAATGTTCTGTCCAACCAATGGTCGCTATTATTATGTGTTAAAAAAAATCTTTTTATAAAATTACTTGATGAATATTTGTAAGCCGTGGGCAGGCCTATATTTTAGTATCCTTAACTCATCGGTTTCTTTCCAAAGGAAGGTTCTATCAAATGACTACGTCTTGATCAAATGACTTTTATGTTGTTGGTCTTTCAGCTACTAAGGCATGTAGGATTAAAGAGAATCTAAATAATCATAACATGGAGCTTTTAAAAAAATGAATTTAGTGATGAAAAACTCAAACACTATGAAAGACATATGTTTGAAATTATGCACATAAATGGCTTTGCCTTATGGTTATCTTGAACCAAAAGTGGGCATGTGATGAAGGAACCAAATATGCCCCTGTAAGTTAGCCTCATCCTGACAGGCATTAATAATTAGGGGGATTCTGACACACTCACACACACAAACACACGCACAAAAAATTTATAAAAAAATACATCAACAATGTTTTCAAAAGCTGAGGTTTTTATTTTAGCTGCTTGTTTGCTGTTTGCTACGTAAATCTAGGTGTCGATCTAGGTATCAAGGTTCCTGAATTGGATGAGGCAGCTCCTCTAAACAAGTATTAAGGATTTTTAGTTTAGCTTTAATCAAGATTCATGATGAACGACTATGCCATCAAGGACGCATTGTCCATAGTGTCGATACATTTATTGTGTGATCAAAAGGCAGACATCATGGAAGATAAGGGATGGGTGAGTGTATAAGAACAGCAGACTCTGACTAGTATGATGTGACATGGTCTGTGTGATCAAAAGACAGACATCATGGAAGATAAGGGATGGATGAGTCTATAAGAACAGCAGACTCTAGTATGATGTGACATGGTCTGTGTGATCAAAAGACAGACATCATGGAAGATAAGGGATGGATGAGTCTATAAGAACACTAGTGACGCGGCAGACTCTAGTATGATGTGACATAGTATGTGTGATCAAAAGGCAGAATCATGGAAGATTAGGGATGGATTCGTCTTATACAGTTTTGTTTTATAATATTAGGCGAATTTTTTTAAACTGAGATGAGAAAAGGAAAAAAAAAAAAGGTTATTAAAAGAGGGCAATTGGAGGTTAAAGGATAAGTGAAGATGAAAGCAATCAAAGAGGTCTAAACTGTGATCTTGATTGATAAATAAGCCAAACTAGGCAGATTTAGACTCTAGGTCTAGCTGAGCCTATGTAGAAAATGAAAGTAAAAATTGTGATGTTATTGAATTGTTCTATCTGAGTTTTCAATTCCTTGTCAAGCACATTAATAATAATGATTATATACTCACCACTCAGTTGTTTAAGTTCTTGCCATTGTGTGTCTTTAATCGGCATCTCTATTCATAATGGTTTACAGATAAGGGATATCTGAAAAAGGAGAGGAGAAGGAGAAAACGAAGGAGGAGAGGGAGAAAGCGAATGAGGAGGA
>BLXT01008339.1:1714977-1725919 GCA_019648995.1 Plakobranchus ocellatus
TCTCTCTCTCTCTCTCTCTCTCTCTTTCTCTCTCTCTCTCTCTCTCTCTCTCTCTCTCTCTCTCTCTTTCTCTCTCTAGCTCATTCTCTCACGCAAAGTGCATGTATTTTATTGTCTAACTTTTATATTTAGAATGTTGTGTTGCACCAGTTTCTTGTCTGTGTCGGCGCAACGTAAGCTTTAGAGGAGTAAGCTTAGATTGGGAGCGAGGAAGGTGTGTGTGTGTGTGTGTGTGTGGAGGGGGGAGGGAGGGGAGGAGACGTGCAAAAATATTACATTTGTTAAGTGACATGTTCTGTGGTAGGAAAAATAGTCTTCGTAAAGAAAAAATTTGATCTTTGAGGCTGATAAATCCAAATATTCCAATAAAAGAGGACGTGAAAAGATCGAAATAAGATACTCGTCTTGTAGGCGTGTAGAGTAAAACACGATCACCTATACTCTTATGTGCTCCAGACTGAAAATGCCTGTGAGGTAAAGCAGGTCACCTATACTCTTATGTGCTCCAGACTGAAAAGGCCTGTGAGGTAAAGCAGGTCACCAATACTCTTATGTGCTCCAGACTGAAAAGGCCTATGAGGTAAAGCAGGTCACCAATACTCTTATGTGCCCCGGACTGAAAATGCCTGTGAGGTAAAGCAGGTCACCTATACTCTTATGTGCCCCAGACTGAAAATGCCATGGGAGGTAAAGCAGGTCACCAATACTCTTATGTGCTCCAGACTGAAACGGCCTGTAAGGTAAAGCAGGTTACCTATACTCTTGTGTGCTCCAGACTGAATAGGCCTGTGAGGTAAAGCAGGTCACCTATACTCTTGTGTGCTCCAGACTGAAAAGGCATGTGGGGTAAAGCAGGTTACCTATACTCTTGTGTGCTCCAGACTGAATAGGCCTGTGGGGTAAAACATGATCACCTATACTCTTGTGTGCTCCAGATTGAAAAGTCGTGTGAGATAAAATATGATCTCCTATAATTTTGTGTGCTCAAGATTGTAAAAGCCTAAGGGTTAGAAGAGAGATTTTGAAAAGAATTTATTGTCTGTAATATTTCTATAAATTTTCTTTTACTGTTTTTGTTTCCTTCGAATTTTTATCTGCTTTTGCTTGCTTTTGGTTTTTATGTATTTTAGGACGGAATTTGAGAAGCGTTGAGTTTTTGATTGTTTTTTTTTTTTATTTAATTGCGCAAGGAATGTTTGATGCGTTCTTTAAAAAATCACGCTTTATATTTTTGATAATTTTATTGAATCCATGCTATTAGTTACATACAGGGTAGACATTTATGAAACTCTTTATTTGTACCAGTTCAACTTTAGGTCTTCACTAAATGACCATTTTTTAAGACGTCTGTCAGGCATTTCGTCTCACAGAGAATATTGCCTTCTTCTTTGTGATAATTTGGAAAAAGTTTTTAAAGATCGTAGATTAAAAATCGATTTCAATCTATTTAGACTGACTTTAATGTCTATCAACACTAATATATAGCCGGGGTGAGGGTGGGGCAGGGAGGGGGCGAAAAAAAAGGAAGGGGGGGGGGTAATTTTATTGCTCCCTAAATTTGTCGGGTCTAGATTAGGACTGTTCGAAATCGGTGTAAACATTAATATTATTAATCTGGGTCAAGGCCAGCTTTGGCTAAAGGCGGAGTTAAAAAACTCTGGAACACTGGATTTCTATAAGCAAAATCTTTATTCAGGATAGAGAAGAACTGACGATTTGGCTGGTCCTTTTGTTGTTATCATTAGTTACGCTGGTTGTTTCTGGAATTCACTATCTAATTTGGAAATGAGTTGCTTAAGCTTTGTTGAAGTGTTTGGTCCTCTTGCTACATGATTTGTCGATCTCATTGATATTCACGAAAGTAAAGCCACTTGTTGTGAGAAGTAGGCTGTTGGATAGTGAGTTAGATTGTAGCGAAATGAGTTCTTATTGTTGTAGAGAGTTTAATAGAGGTTTGAAGATTTTGTACTGGATCATCAATGCATTGTTGTTTCCTGAGTCTAGTCTATTGAGAGTTGTTTGAAGTGTTTTCCTTCATCTAGAGCATCTATTCATCTTGTTTGCTGAATAAAGTTCCTTATGTTCCTTTATGTTAATTAGTTTTCTTTATGAATTAAACAAAGAAACACTCTCTTAGTATTAATCACCTATCTGGTTCGTGCACAGTGAAAATTCATTCTTCACGGGTGGTATCTATTTTTAAGAATGCAATATATCCAGTTCCATCTAGAGTCCAGTGTGTTAATGAGTTATCGCTACTTATTCTAACTATTGGTTCTAGATCTCGGCCGTCCACGCTGCCACGACAAAAGTGAGGATCCGTGTCCGATTAGCCGGGGTGACCATGATTAAATTTGATGATCTTGACTACGAAAACGGTGAAGTCATATGTGTCCAGCTGAAGCAGTTTCAGAGTGCGCAGCTACAGGTGGAGAAAGGAGACCTTACAGGTGAGCTGTACAAAATGTAAATTGTGGGGAGGGGTGGGGGAGGGAGGGAGGGATTGCTGAACAGGTGGAATAACTATTTTTATTGCGGATGTTGAGATTCAGTCAGCAGTTTCTTGTACTAGAGAATCTGAAACTGGCATAGGGGCGGGGCTAGAAAGTTCCTGGTGGATCGGAGAGTAGAGAGTTGTGTGGACAAAATTGCCAGTCATTAATGTACCAGCTTACAACCAGTAGTTAAAATTCGTTTTTTCGCCAAAACATTTTTCATCGAATCAGCAAATAAACATCTCCTTGAAAACACGAATATCAGCCTCTCATTTGATTATTAAGGCAAGCGTCCAATCTACTAAGAGACATAATACTTGACACTTTCACACAGTTTCGAAAAAGGCAATTGGATATTCTATTTTTCTTGCATTTAATTTTGTTCACTGCGCGATGCGGCGAAGCAATATAGTTTCACCAACAGTCGATTAGGTTGGAAGAGCCGGGGAGGAAGGGGGTGGGGGATACCTTTACCCAAGATACCATAAATAAAACAGTAGGCTGTGCCATATGAAGCAAGTCCCTGGCAGAATATTTTTAAGCGAGGGCGGAGATCTTCATCGACCTAATGGACAAAACAGTGACACGCTTAAATTTGTGTTATGATGTTATCATGTTGGTTCAGTAAATGACAGTCAGGACGGTCGGTATCATGTATGCAATTTGTTCCGTGACTTTATTGGAAATATAACTATATCGAATGTTGCTATTTTGTGGGCTCACAACAGTCTTGAACACAAGATGGAAATCCATAGGCAAATCTTACCTCAGGCCTAAGTTTTCTTGTGTTTGAGAAACGCGACCATCCAAACGGGCATGAAGAGGAAAAACAACTTTTCAGAGAGATGCGTGATCTGGTTTGTCCTGATTTAGATCTAGACTCTAAGCTTCCGAGTCTGAGAAGAAGAATGAAGAGGCCATTAACTTACATTTGCGAGGGTTTCTTAGCTCTGCATTTAACACAAAAGCTTGCTTCAGTGTCCTTGATCGTTAGGCCATATGTAGATGCAAATCCACAATATAGCACCATCCCTGTGCACACGCTCTATCTAATGATTTTTTTCACGGTTGGGTTTTGAAACAATTAGACCCGTTCAGTCATCTGGCGCTCTATAAACCAAATAAAAGATAGACATTATTGACATCTTTCTGAGACGTAGTCACGTTACTGAATCGCTGGTGGTGTTGTAGTACGCGCACAGGTCTTGCAGTTTTCATGATTCTTTTATCAGATTTTTATTGAGATCTCAAAAGATGTCCCCTATAGCATAACACATGTTTAAGTCAAGACATAACACAATAATTTCTGGCTAATGTCACCGAGTGACGACTTTCTATTCCTCCAGGCACCCATATCGTGTCCGACCAGCCAATTTCCGTGATGAGTGGAGGGAAGTTCACAAAATTTATTAAACGCTTCAACGAGGACGGCCTGCTGGAACAACTGCCACCCGTAAGAACCTGGGGCAGGACACACTATGCTGTCCAGACACCTAAGGTAAGATAATGATGCATGCAAGGTGGGACAGTACTCACTATGCTGTGTATACACTAAGGTGAAGTAATGATGCATGCAAGGTGGGGCAGAACTCACTATGCTGTGTATACGCCTAAGGTGAAGTAATGATACATGTAAGGTGGGGAAGGACACACTATGCTGTCCAGACACCTAAGGAAAGATAATGATGCATGCAAGGTGGGGCAGAACTCACAATGCTGTGTATACACCTAAGGTAAGGTAATGATGCACGCAAGGTGGGGCAGGACACACTAAGATTACCAGACACCCAAGGTAAGGTAACGATGCATTTAAAGTGAGCCAGGACAAGCTATGGTGTCAAGCCTCGAGATAAGGTAATGATACCTGTAAGGTGGGGCAAGATACATTATCCTGTCCAGACACCTAAGGTTAAGCAATGATGCTTGTAAGGTGGGACAGGACACACTTTGCTGTCCATAAACCTAAGGAAAGGTAATGATGCATGTAATTTGGGGCAGGACTCACTATGCTGTCCATAAACCTAAGGTAAGGTAATGATGCATGTAAGGTGGGGAAGGACATACTATGCTGTCAGAATACAAAAGGTTAGGTAATGATGGATGCAAAGTGGAACAGGACACACTATCCTGTCCAGGTCCCAAGGTAAAGTAATGATGCATGTAAGGTTGGGCAGGACACAATATGCTGTCAAGGCCCAAAGGTAAGGTAATGATCATGTAAGGTGGGAGGAAACACTATACTGTCCAGGCCCCAAGATAAGGTAATGATGGATGTAAGGTGGTGCAGGACACACTTTACTGTCAAAATACAAAAGATAAGGTAATGATATATATAAAGTGGGGCAGGACACACTATACTGTCAAAATACAAAAGATAAGGTAATGATATGTATAAGGTGGGGCAGGACACACTAAGATAAGGTAACCAAGGTAAGGTAACGATGCATTTAAAGGGAGTCAGGACAAACTATGGTGTCAGGCCTCGAGATAAGGTAATGATACCTGTAAGGTGGGGCAGGATACACTATCCTGTCCAGACACCTAAGGTAAGGCAATGATGCTTGTAAGGTGGGACAGGACACACTTTGCTGTCAAAATAAACAAAGCTTAGGTTTCATGTGTATAAGGTGGGGCAGGACACACTGTGCTGTCAAATTACCCAAAGTTAGGTAATGATGTATATGAGGTGGGTTAGGACACTATGCTGTCAAAATACCCAAGGTAAGGTAATGATGCAAGTAATGTGGGGCAGGACATACTATGCTGTCAAAATACTCAAGGCCAGGTAATGATGCATGTTAGGTAAGGAAAGACATAGTATGCTGTCCAGGCCCGAAGAAAAGGTAATAGTGCATGTAAGGTGAGGCGGGACACACTATGCTGTCCAGGCCTCAAGATAAGGTTATTATGCATGTAAGGTGGGGCAGGACACACTATGCTGTCCAGGCCTCAAGAAAAGGTTATCATGCATGTAAGGTGGGGCAGGACACCCTATGCTGTCCAGACACCGAAGGTCAGATAACGATGCATATAAGGTGGGACAGGATACACTATGCTGTCCAGACACCGAAGGTCAGGTAACAATGCATGTAAGGTGAGGCACGACACACTATGCTGTCCAGACAACTAAGGTAAAAAAATTATACATGTAAGGTGGCGCAGGATATATATCGCTGTCAAAATACCCAAGGTTAGGTTGATGTGTATAAGGTGGGACAGAACATTTTTCGCTATCAAAATACCCATTGTTCGTTAATGTGGTTTAATATGGGGCAGGTCATAAATCGCCGTCCAAAAATCCAAGTTAAAAAGCAAAACTGCTGATAGAGATATTAGTGAAAGAGATAGTCACACATAGGTTAGACATTTATAAACCCTTTCATTTGTACCTGTCGAACATTGAGTCTCAAGAAAGGCACACGTTACCTTTGTCTTTTATAATCGTATACATCAGCTGGAATATAGATGTAACATGTCTGATCTTCATTGCCTAAATAGACTTTCACATGAACAGCAGAAAAAATCAAGTAAAACAACAATAATAAGCATAGAAATAACTGGCTTGGAACCACGAACTGCCCTAAACAAGTATCTCGAAATATCATCAGTACACATCATTTCACAAAGACAACTTTAACGACACAAATTGAGGTCTGGTGCAATGCCAGATGGCATTCGATGTTAAGCAAGCAACATTTGAAAGGACAATAACTCTTGGACACAAAATCTTTGAACGTTCTGCCTAAAATCGTGATTTTTGTAATTTTTGTCACGCATATTGATTGAAAATCAATAAAATAATCGACATTAGTTCGGCAAAAGCTTTGCCCCAAAAAGTATTTGGCAATTTATTGAAAAGTTAGCAAATTAATTCTTTAGGAATCATCTTATGAAAAAAACGCATGAACCATAAAAAAGTCTGAGGCTCAATATGCAATAGATTCGATCATTTCTTTGGATTGTCAGCCAGGACAACAAAAAAAATTTTTGTAATGCATACGTATAAAAATGGCAAATATTATACCAAAAAAATTGGTAATACAAGTTTAAGATTTGAAGTTGAAATTCATTGTTGCCAACGCATGGCTGATAAAACATTACCCTCTCCAGTCCTCTGTTATACATGCATCACTTGTCACTTCACCTTACCCTTTAACAGAATGAATTCTCTGCCAGTAGCTTATCAGAGATAGAAATTTCAAATCTGCCTTTCTTACCTAAAACAAAACGTCGATGAGCTGGCGAAGCAATGCTAACATCACCTACAGACCAAATCATACGTAATGATTTTTATTTCTCACGATAATCTTTCATTTTGTGTTGATCAAAATATCGGGGGGCTTTTTTACGGGATACCGAAATTATAATATATTTCGATTACTGGAATTTATGAATTGTTCTCACCTTCACTCAAGGGCAATGTCTGATATAATGCAAGCCATGCACCATCTCTGTCTCAGTCACTAGGAGGCGCTGTGTCTGTCATAGTTACAAATCTAACACAATCACAGGGACACAGTATGCCCGTTATAGTCACAAGTCTAACACAGTCACTGGGAGGCACTATTACCGTCATAGTCACAAATCTAACACAGTCAGAAGGAGGCATCATTCCCATCATAGTCACAAATAGCACAGCCACATAAAGGCACTATGCCCGTCATAGTCACAAATCTAATACAGTCACATGAAGGCACTAAGCCCGTCATAGTCACAAATCTAATACAGTCACATGGAGGCACTATGCCCGTCAAAATTACAAATCTAACACAATCACAAAAAGGCACTTCGCACGTTATAGTTACAAATCTAAAACAGTCACTGAGAGCTTTATGCCCGTCATTCTCACAAATTTAACTCTGTCACATAGAGGCACTACGCCTGTCATTATTACAAATCTAACACAGTCACTGGGAGGCACTATTACCGTCATAGTTACAAATCTAACACAGTCACAGGAAGACAGTATGCCCGTCATAGTCACGACTCTAACAGTTACATGGAGGTAGTATGCCCGTCATGGTCACTAATCTAACACAGTTACAGGGAGGCATGTACTCAACTTACTCATATTCAAAATTTCACGGCAAATTTTTCATGTAAATGAATATACAAACTCCAGTTTGAGTTTACAGTTTACTCTCACTTGTTATTTCGCTTGAAGACTATCATTATCATCATTGTGCTTGTTTCTCTGTTTCCAAAATAAATCTTCAGCATAGCCGATTTTATTGATTGCAAGGGCCTATCTAAAGCAGCTTCGGTTGGGTATCTACGTCTCTAATCATCGGCGAAAGGCGTCGAGGGGACACAAGCAAACTGTCTCATAATGCCTGTAGGCGCTTACTTGTGATTTTCCATTCCGTGTTGGGAACTCGCTACCTCACAAGGCCTGTGGGCCCCCACCTCTAGTTCCCCTACTGTCATTCGGGGTAGAGAATCGCTACCCCTTTATGCCAGTAAGACCTTACTTCTGGTTGCCTATGGTCATTCCGTATAGAGGACTCATTTTCTTTTCTTTGAATCAGGACAAGTGGAAAATAGATATTTATCTTTTCAGATGAACTCTACAACTCTATGCTCTACCGGCGTCAACTGCAGTGATTACTTGAAAATCGTGGCCAGCGAGGCAAATGTTTCTATCTCTGTTAGATATGAGGGCAATGGACAGTCTAACTACATCATCAACCATGCCGGGGATTTTCTCCTACTCGAGGTGAGTCTAATGTCTTTTCTTTGTTTGTTTTATGTTCCATGTGTGCTAGATCTGACTTGTTGGAAAAACATAATTTTGTTGATAAGTAGCAGGTTACCGGCCGTGTTGTGACTGGTAAGGCAATATTCAGATGTTACCGCTTATCTACAATAGGGAGGAGAGCGTTACATGTACTTTCTTAGAATTCCTCGTTGTTTGTACTTTCGAAAAAGAATAAAAATGCAAAGAAAATATTAAATAAAAAAGAATTTTTTACCCGAAACATTGTAGTAGATTCACCCACTTTCCCCCAAACTCTCACGTACAGAAGTATTTAGGCCTTGAAGTTTTGACACTCTAATATGTCCTGGCCACACCAGGGTCATGAGTCCTAGATGTTTCTTTGCTCGTGTCCTTCTGATGTTATTTCTGTGTCCTGGGTGACTTTAGGGTGGTTGTACCATTCGGGGAGATAAGCTAAAAAATTATGAGTCGTCACACTCATCCATTAAGTTCTCCTCTGGATATCTGAGTATCCATGCTCGTAGCCCCTCCATAACAGCAATGTTATCGTCACGTGTACCTGCCTGGCTTAACACAACTTTTCAGGAACTGAGGACATGTCTGTAATCTGTGTGCCTTGGCATAATGGACATGTGGAATCTTCTTTATTTTTCTAGGGCACTAGATTTGCGAATAAGGGGCTGAAATATATGAAAAAACCCGAGTAGGAAGGCTAATTCTTAATGGAGCTATTTCCCAGATCTCCTTTCATGAAAGAGATTTCTGTAATGCGATTTCCCAGCTTGTCCATTTTCCCATGTTGTTACTGCTCAACTGCTTTCTGAATTCGCTTGGAATTGTTTTGTTTTGTTTGTTTCTGATTTCATCCGTGATCATATCTCTTTTTCCGTGCCCTCTGATTTTGACTAACACTTTGTTCCAATTGGTCCCAGTCGTTTCCTTACAGTCCAATTATTTCTGTAATTTTCAGGCCCTCTTTTTGCTTGATTGACTGCCTCGTCAACTTTCCATTTTTACCAGTTGAGGCTGAATGGATCGCATGGCTGGTTTTTTTTTTCCTTTAAACTTCGAACATTGTGCTCAGTCTAGCTTTACCATATTTTTATTCTTCGACTTTGATCTCAGATCAAGTCTCAGCTATGCTTCGCAGCAGTTCATTGGGACATATTCTGCCAGACCAGGTGGAAACCGTAGCCATTTTCCCATGAATTTGTTTATTTTGGCTTCTGCAGATAGGTAATTTTTATGGAAATTTTTAAGCCATGAGCAATGGTAACGGTAGAAGCAACACCTTTTTAAGGTTTTCTGAGTGAAGGAAGATGATTACGTACCAATGTATGACCCAGGAAAAGCACCTTAGGTAAAATTCGACCTGTTGTCGTGCTGATATCGTATATTAGGAGTGGCCACAAGAGCTTTGGAATAAGCCTAACATGTGCTGTTTTTTATCCATTATTTGTAAGGCCAGATTGATCTGTAGCTTGCAACTCCTCCGACGCTTCCGAAAATTCTTAACAAATCGGCTCGGTGTCTGTAAGAAGTTAATTATGCCATCTTCCGAAACTTTTGGCAGGCTCCTGGCTGATCTTTGGTACATCTTGAATGGTGAATTTGAAGGCAAGGAGACATCTCGTCTACCTTGCCTTTCTGTATGGACAGGCTTCGAAACTTTTTTATTTAAAATATTCTGCTCCACTTCATTTAAGCATCTAATCGAACTAGCAATCTGCAGGTCTCGTTTTTCTAGGAGCAGAGGATCGTAGTTTCATCCATGAAAGCCTTGAGGGTTGCATGTAACATTTACCGCTATGGTCTTTTGGACGTATGTTCCTTTCTGCCGCTCTGAGGATAGCTTTGACGAACATAATTAGGAATGTTGTACAACTCATAGAAATGCCAAATTACAATTTATCCAGTCGGTCTTGTACCTCTCAGTTAAGAACTTCATCTTAAATATATTGAAGCAGTCTTCAAGCATTGCTTGAATATCCTCTGGAAGATGATTCATTCTTAGAACTTTCTGGATCATTTGATGTGGGACAGAGTCGCATGTGTAAGTCCAACAATAAGATAACCAGGTTATTTAAGATCTTAGAGTGGCTTCATAAATCATTGTTGTGTGTTCTTAACAGCCTGAGACTTTTGAGGGACACAGTTTTTTGAAGAGAGATATTCACATAGCCATTTTTGTTAAGTCATTTTGTTAGGCGTGATGCCATACTGAGAAGAAGATTTACCCTCCTATTTAAATAGGGAGATTGGTGGGAACTGATTACTTTCCCCTGAGCTCTGCTCTGTGGGATGTCAACTGCTTCAGCTGTCTTTCATTGCTCGCTTATCTAAAAGCTTATTCCCATCGCTTCGAAGTATAATGTGAAGCCACTAGTGAACTTCTGCACATATTTTTTTACAGCAGGTAGAGCACATGTGCTTTGAGTGAGGACTTTCCTCTTTCCTTTTTGACTACTGATTATATTTGATCCAACGTCGGTGGCTAAATGTTGAACATTACTCCTGGTGCGAACAATCACAGAGATCCTATATATCCCAAGTGACTTCTCTCGCTCTGGGTCAGAATATATCCCGCAAATGTGAGCTTCTCATTTTTCTTTTTGCACCGATGAGTACCTGATCTGGATTGCTGGGAGAGCTTGCTGTGAACTGGATCATAAAATTGGAACAGGTCTTTGAAGATTTCTCTTCTGTTTCCTTCTTCTGGATTCCCTTT
>BLXT01008339.1:1750134-1760342 GCA_019648995.1 Plakobranchus ocellatus
ATTGTAGCAGGACATAAAGCCTACATCTACACCAAAGGGCAAATTCAATGATTATCTAGACCTCTACGTGGAGTGAAAGCACTTCCAAAATTCAGATTTCTTGTCATATAGTACAATTGTTATGCAAGTAGAGGCATTTGAATTTTACGCCCATCGTTACCTATGCTACTCTCTAGCACAAAGAGGGCACTCATAGATTGATCTCTTTTCTTAATTAACCATTCTTTAGAAGACAGAAAAAAACGTCTTCAGTTTATATCTCCTTGTTCGATAGCAGGGCCCAACAAGTTATCATTCTTTAGAAGAGAAGAAAAACTTCTTCAGTTACCTCTCTTTACTCCGTAGCAGGGCCCAACAAGTAATCATTCTTTAGAAGAGAAGAAAAACTTCTTCAGTTACCTCTCTTTACTCCGTAGCAGGGCCCACCAAGTAGCCACTACACTTAAGAAGAGAGAAGAGCTTACTCGAAATTTATGTTCCATGTCTATCTTCACAACACTCACTATGGTCATTACGTTCGCGAAAGGAAAAGACACAAGGCCAAACAGCACACAATACAAGTTAAAGAGAAATTTAATCCAATAGTTAAGGAAGAAGAAATGATAATCACTTCATTGATGACTACAATTTGTTCTCTTTTCTTTTGCATTAAACCGTTTTGTTTTTTTTTTTTAAATGCTGACATGAAAATTAATTACAGAACATAGTAATCTTGAAGAACAATTAACAAGCAATGGCAAATAATAAACAATATAAGAGTATCATTAATGTGATAATCATTAAAATTCACGTAAGAAAACAATTTGATGACAATGCTGATGAGAATGACAAAAGATCCTAGTCATTGGGGCGTCAAATTGAGGATAAAAAGAAACGTAGAAAGAACCACATTATTCGTAAACACACGTTTGTAAGGTAACGTAGAAAAGAGACAGAGAGAAAGATGGAGGGAGAGGGAGAGAGAGAGAGAGAGAGAGAGAGAGAGAGAGAGAGAGAGAGAGAGAGGAGTACATTATCAAACTTGGTACAGAACAGCATTATGTATTGCAAGCTTAATTTACATGATAGGGCTTGTCACACTCTCACATTATTTCCAGGCAAGAAAACTCGTGAGGCAAAGAAAAATATTACTAGTTTTTCTTTACTTTTTAATCATGGAAACAACAAAATGTGTACCATAGCTGTTAATATGAAATCATACTACACAGTGTATAAAACAAAATGCGTGATTATAACAGCTGTCATTAATGATCATACAACTTGTCCTTCATTTGCACACGCTTTCTCTCTTGAATATCACAATGAATTCCAAATGCAGCCAAACAATGACGATCAATAACAGCCAAACATTGTTGTCTAGACAGAAAAATTTCTATGTCAATCTAACAGACTGGACTCAAGAGAATCATGAGCAAACGGCTTCCCAGTAGAGCCCAAAAGTTGCTAGTGGAGAAGTTGTAAAATATCATTTAACAATGAAGAAAACCTCTACATGTATAAATAAAATAAGCCAGCACCCACTACCTTGCCACAGGACTCACTTGAATTATCAAAAAGGAGTTGCATTCAAAACTTTAATGGCTAGCCAATTCACCTATCCATTTGGCATGTTCTGGCCGGCTACTGATGCCTGGCCTGATGAACACTGGGTCGAGACAGAATCAGGCTGTGCCAACATGTCAGGGTTTGAATTTTTCAAAAAAATGCAGTGAAATGAAGGGAAAAAACATGTTCAAGTTTCCCATCTCAAAGTGCTCCAGCCATACCATGTGGCTCATTAGGACTAACCTCAAACCAAAATACAGCTATAATGGCTATTTTTCGCCTATGCATGTAGGGTTTTCTCTCTCAAAATGTTACAGCCATGCCGTCTGCCTCATAAGGTGTCTGACCTATACACAGGGAGAGAAATGGCCATTTTTACATCCTAATGATGATTAAGACCTTAATCCTCCTAGCATGAAAGAGAACTGTAACCTATAATTTAACATGTTCTAATTCTTGCCCCTACCTACACTCTACTTATGTATGAAGCAGATAGAAAAAATGATTAAGTAAACAATGTTTTTCTATATATCAATATAAGTATATTTATGAAATATGTTTTGAATACAAAAGAGACAAGTTCACTTATTAAATTAGCATTAAAAAACAACAAAATATTGTTCAATACGACACAAGAAAAGATTACAAAATCTAGTAGTACAGAACAGGGGAAGAGAAAAACAAAACCAACCATCATAGAAGCATATTAAGTACTGGGGGTGTTGGGCTGTACAGAGCCACACTGGACAGCAAACACACCTGGCACAGCTACCTGTACCTGCAACATTTTAGCAACAAACCCGGCAGATCTACCTGTACCTGCAACATTTAAGCAACAGTTCACACACAAACACACACAAAATAAATGCATGATCAAATATCACAAATCTAAGGTTCAACTCTAAAACAAAGAAAACCAGTCTCTAATAATAATCAGAAAAGTAAAAGAAAAGTACTTAGTTTAATAATTATCAGTAAAGTAAAAGAAAAGGACTTAGACTACACAAAAGCCACTGGGAATTATTTCTTGTTTCTGCTTTAAAAGAGAGGATGAAGAGAGAGAAAGAGATTGTGTGAATATTATATTGGAGCGCAGAACAGTTCGTTACCAAAAATTTTTTAATTAAGTAACAAAAACAACAAAAAAAACCCACCAGTGAAACCAGGATTGTTTGAGTAGTTTGAAAGCAGGTAGCAAGACGGACAGTCTTTAAAAAACTAAAGGCAGGAATGTTGGGCTTGCCCACAACACCCAGCTGAACACAATGCATTAGTTCTGCTCCCGTGGTTGCAAACAAATTCTTGTGTCCATTATTGCCAAACGTTTTCCCTGATACAGACAATATTTCACAAGGTCACTATCCATCTTCAAGTTTACTCTAAGTAACCATTTGTACACACAGTAGCTCAAAAATATCTATTGGTATCTCTCATGTTTCAAAACCTACAGCCCACACATTTACACAATCCAGACACCACAAAAGGCAGCAGTACTAATTAGTAATACCACTGTGTAAACCTCAGTACAAATTACACATAATACCGTCCAGCAAGGATTCCTTGAAATCATTTGATCAATTTCAAGATTTTAAAAATCCAATTACTAGGGGAGTTCATTAAATAAAAATAATGTAATGGTAGTTACTCCCCCTAACAATCGCAAAGATGGGCATCATCACACTTCTTTTTTTCTTTTAACAACAAAAATATTTGGGGGGGGGGGGGCCGCACTAATTTAAAACTTAAGAGAAAGGAGCAAAAAAAGTGAATGGATTTTTTTTTATTGAGGGGATACCATCTCTGTTGAGGGTGTTGGGCATTTTTATATACCTTCCTAAGGGATCTTGAGCAATTCTGTCTCAGTCTAGGTTTCTACTGAATATAAACTTTTATTGGCTATGAGTGAAGACCTTATCATTAGGTTCCAGTTCAGTTATGAGTAACAAATTTCTCAAGATACTTGTGCTAATATAAACAACTGCCACAAAGATTTCCATGCACACTTACATGTGTGTGCATTTATAGATTTTTTTTTTTTTTTTGCCATGCCCACCAATTCAGCTTAGAGACAGTGACTGTCACGAAAAGGGTGTAAAGGGGCAAAATTTAGATGCTGAATTAACAATAAGCTTTTTTTGGATCAAAGAAAATCAATGCTCTTGCCTCGATCAAGTGTTGACTGATGTAGGCCTACTTTGGGGGTTGGTGGGTTGTATGCATCAGCCACTTATTCACACTGTCATATCAAGAGACTCTAATGATGTAAGGCGTACAGGTGGCAGACAAGTGTAATTTTACTGGTAGTGGTAGTCTGCTAAATTTATTAATCCCATGCTGGTTGTGATGTAACTGGAGAGCAAATATTTCCACACATCCGTGTAAACAATTCAAAGGAGTTTGACAAAAGGTTAGCTACGTTAAAAGATACAAAGAAGGAATTGGCATTGGAAAAGAGTCGTACGAGATATTTGTGATTTTGAGGAATCCATATTTGACCTAATCATGTTCAACTGAACATCTATCTGTCTTTATGCATTTCAATCAATGACAGGACAACTCTCTATGTATACACTGTATTCCATCTTCTGATAAGCACAGCATGTAATACTATACAACTGTTTTTTTTCTAATGATTGTTAATACATACAGTTCATAGGCCTCTTTTGAACAATCTTCATTGAATACATACATAAAGATGTGCACACAATCTCCAGACTGACCTTCAAACAAGCAGAGTTAGAGTAACCCCCCCACACACACACACACACAAACCATCATGATGAACAACAGTGGCCAGGGCCTAGGGCTGCTGACTGACATGTCAACATCACCAGATGTACAGTTTTTCAAATACCAGATAAATCACTTCACATTGATGATTCACATTGTTGACACAGGCGTTGCCCATTATCAATATAGTCAGTAAGGACAGCTGCAGCTTACCAAAATGATATACAAGTGTGTGTGTATATATATATATATATTGTTGAAGCTGAAGTGATGCATTCTACAAAATGCAAACACAATTTGTAAGCTTACCATCAAAACTGTACAAACTTCTTCTTTCCTGTGTAGTGGATGTTTTGCACAGAAGCACATAAGTCCCATGCAACAAGCACATTTTAAAGATACTAAGCGACATACAAAAGAACTTTGATCCTGAAACATCTACAACAACTACTGTTTAGATTTATATCTGCCAGACATTTTGTATTTGCAGCCAGAGGAGAAAGCTTGGCTTATTTTCTGAAAGAACACAACAGCGTGTCAATGTTTTGAATGCTCTTTTTGAGAAATGAAGAAAAGTTTTATCTAGGGGCCATCTCTTTGTATCTTGCAAAGCAAAGCTTCATTAGTGGATCACAACTAACGAACATTTCCGTGCAAGCCAATATTGATTAAGCCCAATCTCCTCTGGTCGCAATACATGACCACTGCACTATTGCCTTTATTCTCATCAATTCAACATACTTGGTTTTCAAGCAAGTTTTTGAAAAATTGCTCTGTGCCTTGTGCTTGGAACCGCTTAAATGAAAAAAAAAACAAAAAAAAAACAACAAAACATGATGACCTTAAAACTAGATTAGTAACTTGGGCCGTTAAACCAACCGTCATCATTTCTCTTGCATCCTTCAGTCAATTCATTCCACAGTAAACCCGGGCCACTAGCTTCTGATAGAACTACAGTAATAGTGATGGGCTTATATCTTCTAGGAATAATATACATATCACATATCTGCCTTGTACAAACAGCTGAAAGCTGCTTTTCCACCAGGAGCAGATTTATAAAAATGATGAGTACATCATGTCAATATACAAGAAATGTACAGAGGGAGTGAGGGAGAGAGAGAGAGAGAGAGAGAGAGAGAGAGAGAGAGAGAGAGACTTGCTCTATTGAACCCTTGGCACAGCTTACCTTCCTACTACCACTGGCACAGGCTAAATGGAGCAAGATGTTACATACATATCAACAGGGAAAAAATGTCCCGAGGCCAGATTTGTAAGGAAATTGTTTCCATTGTATATGACGCTTTGCAAAATAAATTTTAATACATCTATCTTTCCAAAGAATTTGTGTGGTCTGGCTTATCCCATTAAAATGAGTAGGCTCATGCTCTAAGCTCTCTTTGGAACACTGAAATGGGAGTTACAGGCATAAAATTTAATAGGACTCAATTTATATTCTGTGTAGTTGTGTAGATGTTTAATTTATTAAATGGAAAACTCACAATATGTAGAATTGAAATTGAAAAAAGCTTATGGGTAAAAATACAACAACGAGACAGAGTGGACTTTTCCATCAAGTATCCGTTTCCGTGTATATGTTGGGCAAGGTGTAGTATGGTTTCATTTAGCAAAGTGGTACATTGTATACAACCATGGATTCTTGAATTCTTACAACAAAATAGGGCAATTTTATAGAACTGATGATGGAACCTCATATCAACATACCAGTAGTGATTGCAAGCATGAATATCACTTTCATAACATGCAGTATGAATAACACTATCATCAAATTACCAATCTAAGTTTATTATGATTTTGAATTAATGGCATGCAATGGCTTAGCATTTTACAAATTTAAATGCATATACATGTACTTTACAATGTGCCATGTTTCTCCCTTCATGTACCAATCCTCACCTAGAAGCCAGTGAAAATGACAAACATGCTACCCTACACTTACTAAATATTTCCTTCTTTCCTCTTACAAACAGCACAAAAGTATATGTGTGTTTTATTTATTAAACACAGATCACAATGAAAAGCTTTGGGAACAGAAACGTACTTCCAGCTAATCTTCCATCCCCTGGAGCTTTCCCCTTTCATGTCTTGTTTTTTATCGCTACTTCTAATGAAAATTCACAAACACTCTCTTAAATCAATAGGTACCTTTCTGCTGGAACCAGTCCAAATGATGAATCACACGTTCAATTTTAAACCGTTTAAATTTTTAAATCTGCATTCTGTTCTCTTTGTAAGAGTGAAAACTGGATAGAAGCATAACAACACAAACAACTTCTAGGCCACAACAGACATTAGAGTTTAAGCTTCCTTCAAAAGCATTTAAAAAATGGAGAATATACTAAATAGGACTTTTGAGAGAAAAGTGCCAAGACAATATTTAACTTCCATTATTCTAAACACTAATTTCATTGTTGACATATAAGTTAGCTCAAATTCTTTTTCTACGATTGCTAAATTTGTAATGAAAAACACACAACCATTGAAAGAGGGCTGTCAGCACAGCAAGAAGTTCATTCCCTATCCAGCATTATGAATGTCTACATTGCATTTTTGTTAAGTAATAAGTTGAACACTGAGTAAAGGCAAGTTTCGACTCATCCAGGAATGTTGCTGTAGTTACATATATGAGAACTTTTGAAAGTATATAAAGAAAGGATATAGCCAACTAGACTTTACGTAACAACTTTTGAAATTGTTTATTCAACTAGACTATCTTAAAGATATGTTTGCCCTTGTAAGATACAAAGAATGATTGAAGTTGCTATTGCATAAATAGACTGCTGGATTACATTCTTAAGATGTATAAAAACTGAACAGAGACTGGTACATGATGCATTCAGCCAGTCAGAGAGGGAGAGCATTTCCTCAGACAAGGTATGCACTGTACGCAGGATTGTCCAATTGTATGTTAAGACGTAAATGTATTCCTAGGACATGTTATTCTATGTTTAAGAACGTTCCATATTCCTCATTCATTTGCACATAGATATATCCAACTTCATTATAATAAATGTAGATCTTGGTGATCTCCTATCTAAATCCAATTTTGTTTTTCTTAGTTGGTTATTGGTTTGAGCCCCTTCCTTCTCTTCCCTCTGTTGTAAGCTTTATCCAGCTACTACATCTCCAATAGAGCAAACAGAACATACAAGAAGAATCACCTTCTTACAGTACTTATTGTCTCTTTCTCTCTCTCTTTCTATATATTTTTATGTATATATATATGTATGTATATAAATTACAATGAGTGCACCTACATATTTTCATTTAAGATTAACATACAATCCCACAATCTATTAACACACCAATTATGGGCTGCGCTCACATCCTTGGCTGCACCAGAAAGAGACAAAACCAAGCTCCAGCACTGGTATGGCAGAAATTAAACCATTGCTTGTGTAAACGCTCAAACAGTCCATGCAAGAATATAGTGAAAACAGTGTTTTATATATTAATTACAAGAAAAAAACAACGATGCCGAAAGTCACATGATATCACTGCCTTGGGCAAAACAATGGACAAAGATAGGCTCTCAAGCCTCATGTTCAATGTGTCCTGTGCTTGAGGGTCAGAAATGTAAGAAACCCCTTTCTATGTGAGTAACAACAGTTTCCCTACACTTTCACCACAGCCTTGCCTGTTGCTCTTAGAGACTATTTAGCAGTAGGAAATCAGTAGCCATCATTTTCAAAGAAACTGGGCGTGTATGTTCACTACACACAAAAGAACCTTGAGAGTAATGTTGGGCAGGCTAAAAGGGAACCAGTTGGAGCCCACCTACTGATGGCAACTATACAGATCCACACATTTGCACACACACACCCACACACACACATATGCACATCCATAGGGAGAATGATAGATATCATACACATGTTGAACATGATGGCTTCACTCAGTCTAGCCTCCTCTCTTTCTGCGATAGTTGGTCAATGTAGTCATTTGGGTACCTAGAGCAGCACACAACAGTTACTGCAACCAGGCTCTCCACTTTTGTCCTTCCTCAGTTGACCTGCCAAACACACACAGGTTTGAGTTGTTAGAACTTATCAAGGCACAATGTTGACTTTTGTGGGAAGAGATATAATACGGTGATGGACAAAGAAGGGGACAAGGAGAGGATAATAAAAGAAAGAGAGAGCAAAAAAAAAAGGATAAAATCCTGAGAGACTGCTAAATGGAGAGATAACGTAACAGGAGAATGGAAGAGAAAAACCAAAGACAAGGAAAGGAGAAAAAATACAGGAGATGAATGAGAGACAATAGTGAGCGACAAAATTGCAAGGATTAGAAAGGGAAGAGGGACAAAACTTGATAAAGAAAATAAGACAAAAAGATAACAATGTACAAAATTTAAGGGCTTAGGCTGTAAAGAGAGACAGACAGACAAAGCAAAGCTGAAGTTTATTTCAAGGATAACAAATTGCTGTTACCCAGGCTATACTTAAATAACACTGACAAAAATTTAAAAAAAAAAAAAAAAAAATTAATGACATCAAACGAAGAATTTTAAGTTAATTTATTTGTATGTCTTTTTTGCATTCCCCAAATGGTATAACAAGAAAAAAGTTCAAGAGAGAATCTCCTTTTCTTATGACATCGACAGTGGGCATCTAAGTGTGGTCTCATCACCTCTATCTACAGTACCACTCCTCTGTACTCTAATGTGGGTATCTAAGACAGTGTGATCTCAGTAAAGCAATCAGTTGACACTTGGGATAGGTGACGTTGCCATTTGGCTTTGTTTACTTGTAATATTTGGTCAAATTTTGAAAAAAGGTCTCAGTTTAACAATACTGTTATTATTTTAGCTTTGTTTACCTTTTCAGAACTAGGAATTTCTAGAAGGTTCTTGGATGTGTGAGAACATAGTTAATAGCAAGTTTTTAGATCATATCCTGGTGACATGATAGGTGTATTATGTTTATGTGTAAAGAGACAAAGGTGAGAGCATTACATTGGTTAATATTTTTAGCTAAACTTGACAACATAGGTGTAAATTCTGCCCTTTTCTAGAATGAGCTGTTTTTGTTATATTGGCTAGATAGCCTATTCATTGAAAAAATGGGTGACTAGTATGTGGGTGATAGGTACATAAGAATGGTTGGTGAGATCGTTGAAAAGAGCTCGCAGAGATTGGTTATAGATAGAACACCAATGGTAGAGAGCTTGTAGATCTATACAATTGTTCTTGATTTAAATTACTAAACTTTTTGTTCAATTTTTGGCAAGACTTGAAGTGATTTCTGTCCTTTAGTTCATTTAAAAGAAACTACTCATTGTCACAAGCAGTGTTCAACTAGAGGCTAAGAGCTATAACTTGTAGGCCCTTAGGCACTTGTGACATCATCACAGCAATCTCTTGTTCTGCTTTTATCTTGTGTGAGTGTCAAGGTGTGATTTCATCACCTAAATCTACCTGTCTCTCTTGTCTGGTGTGGCTATCAAAATGTAAGCTCCTCAACCCCAGTCTACCGTTGTGGGTGTCATGGTGTGATCTCACCATCTAAATTTATGATTCCTATGTGATCTCATCACTTCAATCTACCATTTCTCTGTAGCTTATCTCTCAATGGCACCAACATAGAGATTTCGATCACCGGTGATCGATGCCACGCCCACATTCTCTGCGGCCCAAATGAATCACTTTTGTAAAAATAAATGGACTTTTGAATATTTTCTATCGAAAGATAAGATATTCTGAAACCTAAAAAGATGTATTTTGATACTATATTCAATAAAAATACAATAAACAAGCTAATTAAAAATGCACATTTAGCCCCGAGCATTGTTTTGCTTTCTTTCCGCCATCTTACATTTTTCTGTAGGCCTACACAGTTACTACTTATCGATTTTCGTCTACATTTTACAAATTTATACCTTTCCAACCTCTAACAACATAAAAAATGGCTTCT
>BLXT01008339.1:1930980-1942943 GCA_019648995.1 Plakobranchus ocellatus
AAAAAAAAGAACAAAGAAACATTGTATGAGAAATTATAGTTTATTCACTAGATCCTTTGATATTTTTATGAAAACATAGAATAAAAAAAAAGCAAATCATGCTGATTTATTGAAATGGATGGCTCTTTAAAAATATGCAGTGTACGTCCCCACAGTCTGTTTTGTGTAACATCTGAGGAAGTTTTTTTTAAAGGGAAATGCCTTTTTTCTCCCATCTCCCAGAATCTCAATCATACGGTCATTTTATATGCACAAATTCTAATATGACTTTGTCAGCAGGGAGACACCAGAGCTTGAGCCCTACAAAATAAAAATAATAGTTCATGAATTTAACAAAGCTATAAAATACATATGAATCTGATGAGCACCATTGATAAAAAAATTAAAGTCAGCCAATTTCCAAACTTTTTTAAAGATAATAAGAAAAAAGAAAAAAAAATGTGGCCCTTTGCCCAAAAAATAGCAAAATCAAAATCCTATTGCAGGCAATTGAACATCATAAAGCATTCACATGTACAGAAGAATGGGGTTTAGCACCATGGTGTTGATATATTGTTTTAAAAAAATAATATTTCATTCAATGTGATTGTGAACTGATGATAAAGTTACAGCACTGTCAAGAAGTACACAAGAATTTTTTCAGAAGCCGTCCTCAAATACTAGGCAAACTTTCTTCTTTTATCTCTTAACTCCCATTTGATCAAGCTGTGTATCTAATTTCTCTACAACCTTGATTTGTAGAACTAGAAGAACCATGTATGCAATAGCAGTCACAACGACACAAAATCAATTAGGAACCTTAGTTAGAACCAGGGATGGAAGGGCACCTTAATATCTTGATCTCCAAACATGTAACATGTGCATGTACATTGTACATCTAGCAGAATAATTAATACCGGGTTAATGTTGATTGCCAAGACAGGCACTATGGTGTGTATGAATCCACTTTCAATCCATTAAAGTACATTGAAATAGAAATACATGTATAACTGAAGGCTTGAATGCAGGTAAAACATAAATTGGTTTCAAATTCTTAAAATCAGGAACAAAAATCATAACTATTTTGTGAGAGAAGGATTATCTCAATATGAAATTGATATATATAACTCATACATAACATATAACATGTGATCATGCGGCAACATTCTCAATCTGGTCTAAAAAGTACACACCAAGACATACATGGATAATGGATAAGCTGAGAGTAAAAAGAGTATACAAACAATCCAGCACAGATTCCTTAAAATCATTGAGAAAATCCATGAATTTGACTATACCTTGTTCAAATTGCTTAGGGGATTCACTCACTAGATGAAAAATGTGATTACTCCCCCTGATCATCACAAACATGAACAAAAGTACTTTACCACTCTTGTTTTAGCAAAGGGGAGTTTGGTTGTCATTTTTTCTCTTTCAAGATCGACAACAACAACAAAAAAAGGCTTTTGAGTTTAAGAGAAATGCACTCACCATTATGAATGATGGGCAACTTTTTATAGATATAACAAGAGGGGGAGTCTTTAGTATTTTTATCAGGGTCAGGTGCATAATGAACAACTGAGTATGGTTGCCCTATGTTGAAATTCTGATGTAAGACATACAAATGGAGTAACAGGTGTGATTTCAGTAATACTCTGCTAAATTATTTACCAATCCCAGGATATATTTGACTGGACTGGAGGGCAAATAGTTTGACAAATCAGTATATCCAGTGGAAAAGAATTAAAAAAAATGTCAGAAGCTATAAAGAGAAAAGGTTGGCAAAAGAGAACAGAGTGTTTCAACAAATTTATGATTTTGAGGAATCTGTGTTCGATCTAACCATGTCCAAAGTGTAAAATGTACATGTATATTAGTTATTACATGTTTTCAAAATAAAAAAAAAATTGTCCAATCCGCAAGTAAAGCATGGGATTCTAATCAAAAGTCAAGTTTCACTAACAGCCTGTACTAACTTTACAAGCCATTTCAGCAATAATGAATACAGGTAGAAAAAGAAGAGGATACAAAAATAAACTAGGAAGTCATTACATGTATGGATATGGTTAGCAAAACTGCAGTAAGATGTAGACTAGTCAAATGACAAAATCAGTACAATGTGGAGAAAGGTTTTCCGTGAGAAGTGATGAAAAAAAGGTTAAAGGTAAAATCTGTATTAATCTAAATATGGACCAGCTTGCGACTCTAAAGCAAAATTTATGTTCAAAACACACACAGAAAATGAAATAGATATTACAAATGTTCAAAATGCAAATTCCAATTTGGCCTTGCCTCAAGACAAATGCAATGACAACAGACATGCACTTTATGTAAAAACCTAAGAGCAAAGAAAGATCATTTACATCCATGCTATTATACTGCTGTAGCCAGATGAAGTGCAGGATCATCAATGTTAAGTGTGAGGACAGTATTGCCCTTCAGTTGGCTACAAAAGCATGCACCATGATAGTTTCATCCACACAAATACATGTATACATATCTACCTTACAGTTTGAATACTGCTACAGTATACTTTTCAAAAATGAAAAAGGCATTTAGTAACCAACTTTTAAAAAAACACTATGATTCAAATGCATCATAAATCTATAAATCTGACATAATCTTTTAGCTTTCTTGGCAGTGGCAATGATTCCAAATTTGAAAGTCCATTTGCTTTAGCTGCCTGGATGCGAATTGCATGACGAGAAAGACTTAAGAGATTTGGGGCATTTCTCCTTCTTGACTCTCTTATTTGAAGATAGGTATTGATTTCTTGTAACAATCCTTGAATGTACGGATGAGCATTCGCCCAAACCTCGAGCTCATTAGTTGTGAATGGGCTGAGATCACATTTCTGTACTATCATGCGTACAAGCTCTGCATATGGCGTTGCAAGTTTCTTGACAGTGGGCTGCTCCTCACATTTATGACATATGATCACACGATGCACCTCGTACTGGTGGGCCACTTCCAGGGCTGTCTGAAGAGCAGAGCGGCACGTCGGATGTGGAGAGAGAGCATTAGCTATAGGTGAAGTTGAGGCACCAGATGGAGCTTCATAGGTTGGAGACACTGGCTTTGTGGGTCGAGCCCCTTGATTGAGTAACATCTCCACTATGGCAATGTGGCTGTACTGCACAGTCAGCAAAGCATCGTCCTTACGACCATCCCTCCTGTGGAAGTTAACATTGTGCTTGAGCACCATCATGCTGCACAGGAGAGGCGACAGGTTGAGGCAGTCTCCGATGTCCACCACTGCTTCGTCTCGGGGCAAGCGATCCAGCAAGAGGCGCACACAGCCAACACTTCCATTCATACATGCCATGTGGAGAGGAGTGTGTCGATTGTCACGCTCGGGGCAAGTCAACTGCCAGGGCAGGCACCTTGTGATGATCTCTGCCATGATGGGCACATCTGCAAGTTCAGCTGCAAGCAGCAGGGGAGATTTACCTTGATAGTTTTTCACATTCACATCACAATCCAAAGTGAAGAGGAGGCGGATAGTGGCAAGGGCTGTGCCACTATCTACAAGCCAGCGATGAGCTTTGATGGCGGTAAGGACAGTGTGTATCAATCGACCGTGGCTGGTGGGTAGGTTTGAGCTACATCCATGAAGTAGAAACATTTCTAGCATGTCTAGGTGACCCAGCAGGCAGGCGCGCTCAACCACACTGCACATAGAGGACAGGATAATAAAAATAAGATAACGGCCATTTAAATTTTCTTTTTGCATATAATGGAACTGGGAGCCTCTGAAGATGTCCCTCTGACAAATAAAAACAAACAGATTTTGGTGTACCCCATTGTCATAAAATCAAAAAGAGCCAAACAGAGATACAGAGACGCATTTTTTGCTTCCTCAATGTTAATTTGAGTGTGCTTTACAGAATTTTATTTTGCAACTATCCCCCATCCTTTGACAAAATTGTCAACTTTCTTACCCTTTAGCTGGAAAGCTGACCTAACATTTGATATGAAATAATTTTTATGAATGTTTTCCACACACAGGGTTACAAAATAATGAAAAAAATTCTTAAAATATTTTTGAATTAAATGATAGTAACTTTTTCAGCTTGCAGGTTGTCTTGACAAAACATTTGTGGCTTTGTGGTAGTAATTTGCTGCGCTCAGGCGCTCAGTGATTTTTGCAGCCATCGTGTTTACCGTTTCAGGGCTAGAAAATGCTGCACTTCATACACAATTTTTATTTTGGGCAAATTTACTTTTGAACCCCAAAATATTTTTATTATTTTCCGGAACAAAATATTTTTTCTGTTAAAAGATAAAAAAAAATAAAAGGACTTTTCTTAAAAATTTGCCTAAATGAGAATAAACACAATCAAACTGCAATTGTAACATTAAATAGTAATTACCAAGCAAGCAGACTACAAAATAACAGTATTCCCGTCAATAGGTAAAACCAAATCCGTATGTGGCAGTGCTGCTAGCATTGATACCCAGAAGAAGAGCTTACTGGATGGGATTGACAAATGGTAATTTTCAGCTCATCTCCCCACATGAAAAAAACATATGTCGTTCGAGACACAGGAATGAGGCCTGAAATTGTATTCCATTCAACTGCTATTGAACAAATAATTATGGTCAAACTCCATTGCACATGAAAAGTGGAATGCAAAAGGCAAATACATATAAAAGCAAAAAATACAAAGGCTTGAGGAGCTTGAAAAAACTGAAAACGAATCCCCAGTATTGCCCATAGAGGTTGGTGCTAAGGGATTTGTAGGAACATCAGCCGACCAACTTTTCAGCAAACTCTTTATCAATGGCTAGAGAAGAACCAAAGTTCTTAAAGCACTAGCTGAAACTGCCAGAAATGGCTCCAAATGGACTTGGAGAAGTTACTTCTTGATTAGTTAGTACGCTCCACATATTTGGAGCATTTTTGGCACAACGTTTCGGCATTCAGAAAAGTTGCCACAGTTCGGAAAAGAAAAAAGTTGTGGGTTCAAAGCCCAAAAATACCTCAGCTCAGAAAATAAAAGGTAGCAGAGGGACACCTAGTCATGTAACCCAGTTCTCTTAGAGTGTCAGAAATTCAGGGCTAAAACAATTGCCTAAGGAAGGTTTCTTCTATGAAGACTGCTGCTTCCTCTCATATAAACACCTTTCTGTCTAAATTACCATTTTGATTTGTTTTCAATTTCATTGACCTCATGTTTACAGTGTTAAGAAAAAATAACACCAACAAAGAAAGAGTTGAGAGGATGAACCATTGATCAGCTTGGTGCTAAGTAGTAGAATGCCAGATAGTGAGTGAGAGAAAGAGAAAGAGACACGATGGGTTTTACCAGATTCCGCAGATAAAACATTGTGCACAGGTCAACAGTCCTGGTCTTAAGGCTGTGCTACTGCTAGCCTTGGTTTAGGAGACAAGAAAGGAGTGTTCATTTACTTAACTGCCCCCATGTTATCTTCTTCCCAAGAAACCAGGCGTAACAAAACTGCATCACTGCCACATGATTTCAATTATGATCATCATTTTGTCTTCATAAAGTGAGTCAGGGATTAAACAGTGTTACAAAACAAATCAAACCTTTCATTCTCTTTCAGAAACAGTCTCATACTCTCCTGTCTACCAGGCTTCAGGTGGCATGAATCCACCGCCGTGTTGATATCCACTCCCTCGATTGCCCTGCGGAGGCCCTCCAGGTTGTGGTTCTCCACATGGACTCGGAGCATAGACTCACATGCCTGGCTTGCCATGCTTGCTGGGCGGTGAAATCTTTTAGGCTTCACAATTAACAGCTTCAAAAGAAACACGTTCCTGCAGTCCAAATAAAAAATTTGTGTTAAAAAGAAACTTAGAGGTTAAAGTGAAAAATCTTCACTGATTCTACCATAGTGAAGAGAACCATCAATGGTCTGCTTGAACAGAGATCAAATAACGACAAATATTTGTAAACACAGTTTTTAGTAATTGCTTGAATGACAAAAAAAAATTATTCAGATCTTAAGAAAGGTATTTTATATCTATAGACCACTTTGTAAATTTTCACAGACAATATTTAATAGTAATAGTACCTGAAAATTCTAAATTATGACTTTTTATCCTTTGAACTGATATTTTTAAAAAACTTTCTGAGTAAGCACAAAAAGCGATATTCTATGTTATTTATGACAAAATATGGGCAACTTTTGATTTAATCTACTGTAACTTGGTGTAAGTGTAAAAAATCTTGACAAGGAACGCATCTTTCATGGCTACTGATTCACAAATTGTTCATGTTTGAAAAGGATCCTTTTCATTTGATGCATAGACAGTTAATAAATGAAACACACAATGGAGAAAAAAGCAACTTTCTTTCAGCCAAAATGGTTGAAAAAGAATTGCAAAGGCATGCATGACTGCAAGATTTTAGGAGCTAAAAAAGTTTAGCAGAAAAACAATGTCAAATAGACTCTTGTATGAAATAGCTGTCCTGAGGCATTTCAAATAGTGACAAAATGAAGACCAGACTTGATCCCCTTCAAGGCTTAAAAGGATAGCACTTACTTTAGCAGTCAGTGTAGCAAAAATGGCAAGTATCCAGAAGCATTCATGCGATTATACTTCAAAGCCGAAAAGCTTGAACATCTATAATTCTAAACATCGATATAATTCAAATCTAAAAGCTAAATGAAGGCTCATTTTTTCCAGAGAGAGCAGAACTCAAAATATGCAATAGCACATTTTTTCTACACTGTAGAGAAACTAGGACTGCTTCCTTTTGTTTGAAGCAAGCATTACAAAAAGGAGAAGGGGGTGGTGGGAAGACGCAGCAATGATTGGGTGGAGAAATTCTTGAGAGGCAAAAGGCATCATAGTTGGAGACTTGAACTGGTAAAAGTTCAGATACCACAAGAAGGTATACATATAAAAGAATTTGATATAATAGTCAGATTAGTTGTGCACTCAGAGTAACAGAGGGAATGTGACTGTTGGCATTGGACTAGCGATCAGCCACACAACGAGCTGAACAAGTATTTAACAGTAGCTCACATTTGCAGAGGCAGGGGTGGAGCCAGCCTTGCAAGACTGCGCATTTTGTTTTATAAAGTGACAAACTTTATTCAATTACATGTATGTAACACTGCAACCAGATCTCTTATGTTGTTTGGCTTCATAATTTTAATACTATGCATCCACTCTCACAGCTTACTAAATTGAGCTTGTCTCTAATCTCCCTTGATGATATAATAGGGACACCTAGAGACAGAGAAACAGAATAAGCTGAGCACTGAGCCAGCATTGTATAGTGGCTAAAAATAAAATGTGAAGGGGGAAATAAGTTAGAACCAGCTCACTGCTCAGAAAGCTTTGTCAGAATAACAACTTGGTGGGTGTGTCCAAGACTTTTCCCAAGAAATTTTTTTTTGTTCACAAACAAAGATATCATGTGTGCCTATGTTTGGAATTTTTAGAGAAAAAAAAAAAAATGAAATACTCACAAACTTTCAGAGCAATTGCCAAAAGGTGGACCCTCAATTGTGACACGTTTTTCACTTCATTTTGAAAAAAAAAGAATCTCCAATCACAAAAGGGAAAAGCCCAGTTGAATACCAATGCATTATTTTATCTTAAATTAAAAAAATCAGAGCTGATCAATGAAAAGTCAGCCACTCTATAATTTTAAGAGGGTTTGCCAAAACGTGGGCTGTCATCTAGTTATGAACGAAAGATTTTCTACAAGCCCTATTTGAAAAAATTAACTCATCAATACATAAATTTTGCTTTTGTCAGTACAATGGCATACGAAATACTGCTTTCTCTTTAAAAAAATCAGTATTGGTTGCATCCTTGCTGTCTAAATTGACCAAATAAGTTTTTATCATAACTATGATGACAAAATCACCAAAAATGTGGTCACCCACAACAAATAAAGCTCATTCACCACCAAATGAAGAGACACAGACCAATTTTTTTTACATGAATCTACTCCTGCTATCCAACTCTTCATGAAAATTACCTCATTGGTACTCAATTGGACTTTTTAATTTTGTATTTGAAGATTCTTTTTTTCAAAATGCTGTAAAAAAGGTGACCCAATTTGGGAGTCCACCTTTTGGCAATTGCTCATATATTTTAGTAATCTTTCCAAAGACCATTTAAAATTATTATAGTATATATACCTGATAAACAGAGAATGCCACTGGCTCAAAACGTCTGAAAACCGTTTTGAAGTGAATGGCATTTGTAAAAATTCAATTTCAATAAGATCAAATCTGAAGTCACCTAGAACATTTGGACTCAACAAAAGAAAATATTATTTCTTGATTATTTCAGTGTCATCCTTGTCTAGGACTGAATCTCTATATTTTAGCTAGAGGTTTTAAATCTGATATAAAGCCTGCATGCAAAGCAACTTTTTATCTTCTTTTAACCTGGATCTAGAACTGAAAAAGGCTAAAGTTACAATACTCTTGGTCTATATCATTGATGCCAAAAATATATAATCTATTATCCCAATGTACCTTAATGTGAAGTTAATCTAAGAGATATATTCAAATTTTATGTTGTGCCTTAATGACTAGACTCTAAATCTGAACCTAAATTATTTTTTGGTGGTATGGATATAAGGCTTTCTTGTTTCTCCTACTTCTAGTGGAAGAGTACTGGATTCATCTAGCTAGATCTACACCTTAATCCTTTTGAACCACATAAAAGTTTTATAATTATTTAGGCTAGACTGAGATTACAAATTAGGCCTCATCTAGATCTAGATCTAGATCTAGACAATAATTAGAGTTAGAGCCTAAGGTCTAATCTTGAATGTCCAATTTTGCAAGAAAGGCTAGGGCTAGACCTAAATCAAGTTATGGTATCATCTAGCCTCACTTTACGTTTAGGAGCAAGCTAGGCCCCTTCACAATGAGGCCTAGCCCTAGATCTGGGTTTGATCTACACAGTACACATAAACGGTAATCCCAAACCGCAACAAACAATGAAGTAACTTTACTTCATCAAGAGGCCCAGGAAAATACCACGCAACACAAACTCAGCATGAGATATCTAGATCTAGCTTGGCCCAAAGATAGGCTTCATAGGATCTAGACTTGCCTACACACGCCACTTCTAAGCATGGACGGACAACATGTCATGTAATCTTACGTGCAGTTACAGAACAATGAGAAGCTTGGCTAGAGAGTCCATCCCACTCAACCAGTCGTGGTCTCGGCTCGAGTCTAACCCAGCCTAGATCTACCTGTTTGGTCTTATTCCAGCCTAGAAACCATGAGTCAGAATTATTTTGCTGATAGCGTTTATACGCTTAAATCATTAATTGTCAGGTCTATCCTGATAAAAATGAGCTCTACAACAGTTCAAACTTTTCTGGACCATGAAAATTAGTGTTAGTGATGGCTGTTATTTATTTTTCTCTTTTGTTGCTGACGAGAAGCGATTGGCCCTGCCCACTTTTTTAAAGCCTCCAAACGACAAAGAGCGCAAAAGGCGTGGTTTTTCATGTTTATTTTCGCTGTTTACTTTTGACTATCGTCTGGTGGGCCTACATGTAATTTTGTAGGGCTTTCTCGTGCGATATCTTTGAGTCCTTAGATTGACACTCTATTTAGTTCCAGTACAAAACATTAATTTTTGTAAGAATTTAACCATAAATGGTATAAAATTGCCATGATCAGGCAGTTGACATGCACAGCCAACAAGTTAAAATTTGAACACACACCCTGAAATGAAAAGTTCATGCATTATTTTACATGGAAGCAACTTTGGAAATGTGTTTGATGAGATATTATATGCAAACGCGATGTTGCAATACGTAAAAATAGTCCCCTAAGACTCACAAAATTTATGTAATCTTAAAGAAAACTCAGATTACGTAATAACCTTTGGAAATTTTCATTTTTCCAACATTCATTCCCTTGAATCATTTTTTTATAGTAAAAAGATGACAAGTCAAATCTCTACTATGAAATCATTGAGAGTAAAAGCATTATCTAGGACTACCAAAAATAGCTCTAGAAGGATTTGGAGCAGAAGGAATGAAAATAACTTCATAAGAAAGAAATTTTACATTTTATTGCTTCTTAAAAGTTGTAATTGGTGTAAGATCTTTAATATCGGGGTAATAGTGAGCACAACTGACCATAATATTTGTACACGGCCATGTTAAACATCTTCAACCACATATTTCCTATTGCACTGAGACTGTTTCCCTACTGACAACTGGAAGAGGGTCAGTTCTTTTGCAGTGTCATAGCAAAATTAGTTTTTGCAACACTTCAATTAAAGTTGTAATAGTCAGGTTTCGCTGAGTTATTACCTATAATCATATTCCACCAGCCTTTTTTTTCTAACCAGAGGTAATCGAATTAGTACTTTAACATTTCCAACTATTTTCCTTTCCATAATTTTTAGAGAGATCTAGAATGTCAATCTTAAATAAAAAAAAAAAAACCCCAGTAAATGCACAAATTAATGTTTCTCTAAATTTACAAACCCGATTAACTATTTCCTAGTGATTTACCTTTTCATTCCTTTTCGTTTCACATACTATGCTTTTGTATGCAAAGAAAATAATGTAATATTTGTTTTACATAATTTATTAATAGTAGAGTAAAACAATATGACTTTTCTTGGAAGAGGGGATCCAAGACACATTAATTTTCTTGCGCCACTTAGTCCTGACGAAGACCGCCAAGTGAAGGCTGGCTGATATATTGTGTGTGTGATTGTCTCGTTGTCTCGAAGTAGTAAGAAACTTGGAGCTTACTCTGTCTATGTATGCATGGCAAGTAACGTGGAGTAATGCTGCCTGTACAATTATAATTTAACTGATGTACAATTGAAATCGTATTCGATTTATACATACATACATTATTGAAGGGTAACGAGCTCTATTGAACTCGCCGTCGTTCGGAACAATACTTATTTTATTGAATCAATTTTAATAGATTTTAACGTCTACTTGCCTTATTAAATGTCTAAGATAAGAAGAAGAGTATAAAAAGGCTTGTAAAACGAATATCAATCTTTGAAAGCCATTTTACGTATTGAAGTTGAACTATACTTGCCACTTGTTAAGGTAGTTAATCCACTGAGCGCTATCTGTTGCAATTAGTTTCTTTAAATATCACACTGTAAACTTTCCTTTGTACTGACTGGTATTCATATGTTTAGTTACCTAATCTCGCTGGGAATTTAAAAATTAAATAACTATATTTTTCTTTCTCTCTCTCTCTCTCTCTCTCTCTCTCTCTCTCTCTCTATATATATATATATATATATATATATATATACACATATATACATTTAAATATAGTAGTATATTCGCTCTACAGTGCAAGTTTTACGGGCGGATAAGTATTAAAACTTTCTTAAGTGCTCTCTAGCCTGTTGGGAAAAAAATCTGAAAGACAAGAAAGCCAACTACTTGTGAATAGTTGCAGAACATGAATAACGAACTTTTAAGTTTTATTTTTTTTAAAAGAACTACACAGTTTAGAGATTTGTTACCTTTAGACCTAGCCTAAAATTAGAATTTACTCCTTCATTTCTTCAAATTCCAGGTCTTGGATTTTTCTTCTCTGTTGTCTGAAGTTCTGATATATGTTGTTAACTTCATCTTTCAGTGTTGTGATATGTAATGCTTTCTCTGGTCAAGATATCTATAAAAATAGAAACAGAACAAGTTAAGATTAAAGAAAAAGAAAAAAAAAGGAAGATGAATATTTTAAACCAGTAGACAGCTTGTAATGTTTTCTGTGTAGAAAGTAGCAAAAGTCAAGGCTGAGGTTTACGATTAGATTCTTGTAAGTGAACAGTTCTCTTCCCGTCCAAAAGCTAACGAATCATGGACACTTTAGCTACTGAAAAGAGGACAAATGAAACACTCTTTGATTAAAAAAAAATGTTGAACACACAAAGACACAGATACCATAAACCATAATACTTTCGCTCCTTTCTGAAAGGAAATCCTCTACATTCATCAGTTCAATTTGTATAGTAGGCAATGAACACTACCAAG
>BLXT01008339.1:1943204-1953216 GCA_019648995.1 Plakobranchus ocellatus
GTACTGAGATCTTCTTCATTCATCAGTTCAATTTGTAGAGTAGGCAATGGACACTACCAAGTATTGAGACTGAACAATGAGCACTGCCAATTTAGTACGCAGATCTTTTTCATTCATCAGTTCACTTTTTGGACTGAACAATGAGCACTGCCATGTAAGCAGATCTTCTTTATTGATCTCTTCAATTTGTTGAGAAGACAATGAGCACTACAAAGTACGGAAATAATCTTTATTGATCTATTTAATTTGTTGAGTAGACAATGAGCACTACAAAATACGGAAATAATCTTTATTGATCAGTTCAATTTTCGAATAGACAATGAGCATCACACAGTACGGAAATAATCTTTATTGATCAATTCAATTTGTAGAGTAGACAATGAGCATCACACAGTACGGAAATAATCTTTATTGATCAATTCAATTTGTTGAGTAGACGATGAGCGCCACACAGTACGAAAATAAGCTTTATTGATCAGTTCAATTTTAGATTAGACAATGAGCATCACAAAGTATAGAAATAATCTTTATTGATCAGTTCAATTTTAGATTAGACAATGAGCATCACAAAGTACAAAATATTCTTTATTGATCAGTTCAATTTGTAGAGTAGACAATGAGCGCCACACAGTACGAAAATAAGCTTTATTGATCAGTTCAATTTGTAGAGTGGACAATGAGCACTGCCAAGTACGGACACCTTCTTCATTCATCAGTTCACTTTGTAGAGTGGACAATGAGCACTGCCAACGACGAAGATCTTGTACATTCATTATTTCTGTTTGTAGAGTAGACAATGAGCCCTTTGATCATCTTTAGGCTCTTAAAATTTGTCGTGATCAATTATCCTCGTTTGAGGTAGCATCCTAGTGTTTTTTTTTTTAGCCCGCGCATCTGTGGGATGTGAGTGCGTGCGTATTTGTGGGTTTTTTTTCGAGCTGAAGAACGTTTTTGCAGTAAGTAAATCTAAACATTTTTTTAAATAGTACAGATTACAAAACTCTTCCGTTTTGATTTTTTTGACTTGAAAACATTGTCAATAAACAGTGTTTTTTCTCATTCCATGAAATTCAGCAATTTTACTCGCGCAAATTGAACGATAAGGAATTTTCCAAACACGCGCAAACACACGTACGATGTTAATGCTGTTCAAAAGTGCACCTAAAACACTGAGGAGGAAATCGGTTGTAAGCATCTGTGTTTAGGCAAATGCTTTCTGTACTGCACTACTCGCTACTGCAAGAGTAAGCACCAAGATTGAGTATAAACAACTTGGTGACCTGGAACCGTTAAAATGTTGGTTTTCGGGTTTATCCTGAACACATTGTGAAGCCTTCAGCTGAGAGAGAAACTTCTGATCAGATCTCGAGGGATACACCGCGCTAGACAGATCACAATTCATTTGCCTCCCCAAGGAAAGATCGATATCGTATGTATTTAACTTTATACAGTACTGTACCAAAGCATTTTCCACTATCTGCCCGTTCCTTGTACGTTGTAGACGCTTTTTACCCGTCGCTTTCTCTAGAGGGTTATTTTTAGAGAGCGATTTGCCTCTTGTGGAAAACTTTTGTGCATCTTTAGCGCTCTGGTTCAAATCAACATTTGCCTCCATCAAGTTAAGCCTGGCCATTTCTTCAGCAGTGAAACACAAACGTTCACCGAAAAAATCCGTTGCTGTATATATTGTTTGTGACAATGTGAGCAAGGCCATAAAACCTGTTTCATACGAACTCTCTTCCATATACATAGTCATTCCCACTGTCGTTATGTTGACCTGACGCTCCTCATCAAAGGAAGTTGATATTTTTGAAGGTTCCTCCAATGACCTAAGTCTATAAAATGTTTGCAAGTAACATTGAGCAGAAACAAGGAAAGCCGGGATGTTTACATTACACCTCTTGTTCCCAAGTTCAAAACTTGTTTGCAAAGCAAGCCCAACAAAGGCCATTCTTTTACATTCTCCTTCAGGGGTGAGTACAAAATTTGTATCGCACTTTAGTACTTGGCATGCACTTTTTGTTTCTTTGGTAGTTGGAGGCGACGACGCCTCGCATGCCCACGAAGACCATGGCAGGAGTAGACGCTGTGATCGCTCTCGATGATCAAATACAACCTTCCCAGTTGAGTCAGACATGAAAGCTGAAATTCTGAAACCATTCGCTGGATATCGGTTGTTAAAATATTTTTCATGACGATACTCGAAAACACACCACGCACATGTCTGAGCTTCTAAAGGAGCTTTTGTAAACGTGAATGGGTAGCGAGAGGTTTGTATTTCGTAATACTCACGTGCACTTACATTACACGTTACATGGTTTGCCATGGATTTAGACAATCGAGAAATGCAACTAAGAACTTTTTCATTGTAACACATAACGCCTGACAACGAGGGTTGTAGTGAGGGTGGAATGTAAGAGAATCTCATCAAGTCTATTTTTTGTTGAAATTCACTCAGAGATGAAGGAACACTCGATTCTAACGATCCCAACCCCACAGACCAAGTTCGTTTCGCGCTGTTTTCTGACTGAGCCGAAAGGTTATAGGTGAGCAATTTATTGCATTCATAAATGCTGGAGTTGGCATATGTGATTCCTGTATTGATATCTGTAACGGGGGCGGCTTGAGCGATATCTAATATTAGGGCAAAATTATCGATATATTGTGATGCGGAATTTTGGGAAGATCTTTTTTGTTCAGATATGTTGACAGGAGAACTTCCACTATCAAGCGTTCTTTTTCCAAAACGTTTTTCTTTCCTAGGGCAAGAATCGATCACGAAAATTGCTTCAACTTCGTCACAGCGGACAGCTGCTTGATGCAAATGTCTAAATTTGTGAAGCGCTAAGTTATACAGTGTCGGGCAGGTTTGCGCCAGATCTTTGCAGCAATTATTGTGCACCACACATCTTACTTCGCACGAGCAGGGAAAACTGGCTACATCACCACATCTCTGATAACAAGATTCATTTAGTGGATCTTCCAAAACAGAATCTGTTGCATTCACTGTGTGAGCGTCATATACGAGGTCTTCCTGTTGGGCCGATTCGTGTGGAGACTTTGTTGGATCTGAGGAATTCGTCTTCAAACTCCAGAGGCTTGAAAAAATGTGCCCTGTGTGTTCTTGTAGATCTTCTCTCCTCAAAGTAGGAACAGTTACGCTCTGTTCTGTAATTAGGGAAAATGTAAGACTGCAATTTGAATTACATGCCTCATTATGAAGTGGATCCTCATTTCCAGGTCCACCATACTCTAAAATTCCCATTTTGTTGGAAAATGTTTGGGTTTCATCTTCTGAAGCTGATGGCTTGCGTTTCGTGATGTTCTGCTGATCGAGCTCGGGCTCCGCCGTCCTTGATTTTCCAACACTGTCGTTTTTCTCCGTCACTGTTCTCTCGTCTGACAGTGACACGCTACTTCCGTTCATGTGTTGATCATTCTGAGATGCTATATCTGATTCAGATTGAAGATGTTTTTGGCTCAATAGGTTTGTTTCAGATGCCACCAGAGAACTGGCCAAATAACAGTTGGGTGGTGTCAGAATCAAGAAATTCAGCAGGAAAATCTTTAAGAAGTGACATCTCCAATGCTGAAAATAACATTGAGCAAATTAATCTATATCCAGTTTAATGTTTCAAAGTTAAAAACATGGAATGAAGAGGAAAAGAAACATACATATGTCTGAGATAACTGCTAAAGCTCGGGTAGAATTATAAATTAATTAATTAAGCAAAATATATAAAAAATGCATTTGATCGATGAAAATAAAAGATTGGTTGGTTGGCCCCAACTTGATTACAACAAACCTTTGGCACAGGCATTTAAAATTTAAGCATCAGAAACTATGAATACAATAATTACTGCGAAATCTGTATGCAAAAGTGAACATCGAATCAACAATGAATTGGCGAAAAACTGGTGAGAGTGAGTGTGTGTGAGCTATTGCCACGTGTTGAGTCTAACTTGATTTTTAGGCATAAATTAAATGAGGTAAGTAAACATCGACTTCAAAGTACATGCCCCTTTTTTGAAGAAATTAGTTCAGGGTACTGATGTTTTTGGATGGCTTTAGTCTTTATATCTGGAAAAGAAACCCTCTATAAGTTGCTTTTTTCTTGTCTGTAACCTGGTGGCATGCTTCTCTCCTCTTGAGCACAGCGTAGTAGTCACAGCCTACTATAGCCTCAAAACTTATTGAATTTCCATGCATTGTTCATGGTTTGAGCATAAGGAGTATCCCACCCAACCTCTGCTAATGTTGTAGAGACTATTACAATCCAAGTGATGACATCAGCTCTGTGTTAAATTCAGACTTAACAATGTAACGAACGAAAATTATAAGCATTTCGCTAATGCAACGAAGATTTTTGTTTTATTGCCATACTATTTTAGGGTAACAATTCATATGTCTACTATTGAACGCATTGTTTTGATGAGTGGAAATCTCTAAAAAAAAACTTCTTTCTTAACAGGGAATACAATTTAATGAAGTGATCATTTTTTTTTTGTGTGTGCTTCTATTTTGTCTCGATGGGGAAAAAGTATTTTATAAAAAATTATCTTGATATCTTATTACGGTACTAAAATCTTCTATCCAGGCTTTGTTTCAAATTAAGTTCATTTTAATTGTTTTGCACCTAGATAGAAAGTTTTCATCAGGCTTTGATTCGAATTATTTATTTATTATAACATTGTGTCAAGAATGGCGTATTGCAATTCAGTTATAGATCTAGCGGAACACTGCCCGTGACAAAGAGATCTTTTAAATAGACCAAAGAACGGAAATCACCCCAAGTCCTTTCGAAAATTGAACGAAAAATTTATCTATTCAAATGTAGAACAATGTCAGAACAGCAAAGCAAATTTCCACAATTCTTTAGATCTCCAAGAGCATCAGCATCGACGGTATATTTCTCTGCGATCTCTTCAACGATCTTACAACCAATCATCGCACAACGTCTCACTCACAGCGCATGGTACAGGATGCGGATATTGTCGCATAGGTGTTGAAGATTTCAACTCGATACGGCGTCTCTTTTGATGTACCTCCTTTAATTCCCGTTTTTATTGATGAGAAATTAATTAGGGCCAACTGTCTCCAAAACATCGAAAGGTCCTTTTTTACTGCATGAGCAACTTGTTCGGGACGGTATGTAGAACGGCTAACACTTTGCCACGCAGAAAATCCTCCACCTCGTTGTTCGGCCATAATAGTCCTTTTGCCTCTCATGTGCCTTCTGTAGCTCTTCACGAGCAATCTGCACGATGTGGTCGAGCCGGTCCCATAAATTCCTCGATCTCTCTCATCCATAACTTCCTCAAAATAAGCATAGGTTCACGCATCGTTCTCTTTTTAAGGTGCTCGAATGGGGCAAAACGAGTTGACTCCTGCGGCACCTCCCTGTAGGCAAAGAGAGAAGGTTGATGTACCGATGTTACGGTGGAACTGCTCGTTACACATACAGCATTAAACCTCTCCATTAAACCATTACACATTGATTAGTAGGGTATCGTCACTTTCAGTTTGATCTCTAGGAGGTGGCATACTTCCCCAGTACAGTTGGACCTGAACTGCGTCCCTTGGCCGCTTAAGACCTTTTCTGGAACACCCAACCGGCTGTAGATGTCCACCGGCGTCTCAGCCACCGTCTCGGCATCGATCTTACGAAGAGGAATTGCTTCAGCATAACTCGTGGAGAGTTAGGATGAATATGTGCCCAGCCTCACTTGGTGGGTTGATAGGGCCGATGATATCAATCGCCACACGCTTGTAAGATGTACGAATTAGGAAAACCTTTTCCAGGGGAACTCTCGGCACGATACCTTTCTTCACCTATCGCTGACACATATCGCAGGACCGGCAGTATCTTTTCACGTCACCATCCACCCCCGGCTAGTAGAAGATGCTCAGTGTTTCGTTTTTAATCCTCCTGGTTCCTATGTGCGCTTTTATAACGGAGCCGTGGACCACCGCACAATGACTTTGTTAGAATTACACTCTTCATACTGATATTTATTCTGGAAACCTCAAATTAGCGATACAATATGTCCTTGATTTTCTCAAAGGAAGCGGTTTTGGTCCCTTTTCTAGCAGTCTTCTTCGCAAACACAAGCCCTTGTATCGCCGGATCCTCTTGTTGGAGGCTGATCAACTGGTCACTATCAACTAAACCGTGCCTCTCCACTGTAGATACCAGGAACAGTCCAGTTGCTTTCTCACGCAAGGCTTGAACTGTGGTCATTGCTGAAACCACCATCACAGAAATTTCAGGATTTTCCGGGCCTTTCGCTCCTTCCACGTTCCCACAGATGGCGTCAGGGATGCACACCGCCTTCATTACACCCCACAGGTAAAGCGTCCTCATGTTGGTCACTGCCTTCTCAGACAGCAAAGGTGTGTTGTTGATTCTTAGCTTACTCTCCTCGACCAGTCCCTTGCGCACTGGTGCCCCTCATTACGTCGACTTCTCGGCCGCCTATCTCTCCATTCAGGATAGGTGCGCGGAGATCTCTCATCTTCCTTGGATCTCCTAGCGCTGCGCAGTTCGTCATAACTGGTGCAGTTTTCACGCTCGCCAGTCGAATTATGCCGTACTTTGTTTCACTATAGACGTTATCCGTCACCTCTAGAGACAAGACCTAAGCTTATTGCAGGATCTTTGGTTGCGCCTTCTCGCGGCGCCGTCGCTCTCGCTTCTGCACCTGCTTTTTTCGCTGAGAGGCTTGAGTATGTGCAGTCACGAGCGATGTGACCATATCTGCTGCAGTCGAGTCATGACCGCGGATTATTTATGCTCATCTTATACTCCCCCGCACGATGACCAACGCCGATTCTCTTACTGGGTTCATGCGTCCGCACAGGGTCCATCACAGGTTGAGAACACAGGCTTTATTTACGCGCACACACACACACACACACACACATATATATATATATATATATATATATATATATATATATATAATATATTATATAGAATAGAATTGGAGAGCTCCCCTCCAGTCAGGAATGCACATAGCAGGTCGACCATCTCTGTCGAGTGGCTAGTTTCTACGATCTTCAGATTGCATTTGCAACAAGCGACAGGTTTACTCTTGTCTGCCTTTTGGCCATTTGGCACTTTTCTTCCTCTTGTAAGCAGAGAGAGCGCTGTAGCAGATGCAGATGTGACCTACACTCTTGGGTCTATGGTGTCCAGAACAAAATCCATAGATGACGTCAGCTGCCTAGGCAAGTTTTTGGACAATCTTCGTCTCTCTCTTTAGTATTTCTTAATGTATGCAAGACGTGGCAACATCCACTTGAAAAAACTCGTCCCTTGTCTTATTTTGAAAGTTCACTTTCTGGAAATTTGTTCTTGAAGATGACATTAGCTGTCACAAATGCCATATCGAAAATGTCATTGAATATGACCATTCACCACCTCTTTGACTTGGTGTTTTGTTGTAATTGAATGGGCCGCAAGGTCAAGGCAATCAACTGATTGAATTCCAAAAATCAACCAGGGACTTTTTTGTCACACTTTTCCTTAGAGATCCTGGATCTTTGGTGGTATGTAAACTTTGTTTCTCCTCAGCGTTTCAACAATGGTTATTTCGGCAGCAGCGATTTTCTGAATGAGTTCCATATCAGGAAAAAGAATTGTCGCAAGTTAGATTTCTTCCACTCCCGAAGAAGGGTTCAACCATTTCAAGCGCAGCATTTCTCTAAGGTTGACCCGAGGAGTGCGGACAATTTTTCCTAGGTACGGCTTTACAGTGAGTGGATCGGCATATCAGAATACTTTCAACCCATACTTGTCAGGTTTTGATTGCAGAAACTGAAGGAAGGAGTATCTATCTCTCCAGGGAATAAGTTGCTCGTTCACATTGATAAATGTGCCTGGATTGTAGTATTTCTTAAAGGTGCTAGAAAAACTTCTCCCATACATCTCGAATTGGTGCAAACGCATACCTCTGCCTTCTCTCTGCTCTTATTGCCTTGTCATCAAAGCACAACATGTTGCCAAGCTTTAGAAATCTTTCACTTTCATAGCCATATTCTGGTTCAGCTTCAAGTTGATAAAAAACACCACCTTCAATAACATCAAAACGCCATGCTAATAATTGAAACAATTTGCGACCCCTCTTGCAGAGACAATTGACTGCAAACATGTGCCCTAAATGAATAGGACCAGGGTGTCCTGATGTCCTTATTACTCAGGAGAGATTACTCTGCTCAGGGGAAATTACTCTGATTGCTCGAGAGATTCATATTGAAAAAAGGTTGACTTGGTGCAACTCCCAATTGCCATATTTCATACATAAATCACAATATTTTCCATTAGGGTCATATTGATGACTCACGTTGTACATGTAGTTATAAGAATAGTGAAATTCGATGATACAGTATTGGACACTCAATGGACAGAAATGGCCAAAGGTTCACTCAGATGAGGATATAAAAGTGAATGATGCAAAATTATCTCAAGCCATTATCTTTCTTACTTCCACAAAATTTACATTTGGACATCTCAAGTCAACATGACCCACTTTGTAGCAATAGGGTTTTGCTTGTATATCTAGTGACTTTCTTTGTTGAGTCTATTTATGGTGTCGGAGGTGAACCGTTTACCCAATGCTCAATCAAAAGTTTCCCTGAGATATTTTTTGTTTCGTGTTTGGGATGGGTTCAAAGATAAAAAAAATATTGGCAGGTCCCAGTGTTCTATAGTGTGCCCAGTGAAGAATGCTCTAAGGCTTTTCATGCCCCAGGCTATCTCTAGTCCGCCCACTTAAGAATGCTCTCAGGCTTTTAGCTCCTCCTTACTCCATGGCAACGAGCTCTGCAGGATCTAAGGGTCTTTTTTTTTTGCACTGCGAAAAGTTCATCTTGTATTAAGCTCCATTTATTTTCACCAGTGTTTTTGTATCATCACAAATCTCTCGCCTAATTGTTTTTCTCCAATCTCTCTATTAAATTTATGCTGTTAGGCCTACGTCTATCAACTGATGTTTAAGGATGATTGGACAAGTTGCTCTACGAATAACTAAGAACTTACGTGCATGCTGCGAAGAGGCCTTCGTCTTTTGCAACACTTGCCCATTGCAACAATCATAGAAAGCAATCAGCCGATGAATAAAATTATAGGCAGCTCTGGAACTAACGCGAAACGCGCTGCAAAATTATAAATATTAGAAATTTTGATTTGGAACTTGACGCATATTTTTTTTTATATTGTATTTTTCCTATACCTAGTGATTTCTCGTTGACTGTGGACAGATCTTCATTTCTATTTATACCATGATTTTTGTTCATCTTTTTACATAAAATGAATTCAAAGGTCAATTATAATTGCTTTTCTAAATCACGATTTCCGGAATATGATTGCGACATTAAAAACGAAACAAACATTGTGTATATATATAGATGCATTGTTTTGTTTTACATAACAAGCAGGAAGTGTTTTATTTCCTGGTGAGCACTTCCTCCAGTTAAGCGATGTTTGACAAACTGGACTCCTTTTGTCTTGAAGCAGCCGTATCGGATTTCCCAATTAGGGACGGCCTAAAGTATTGAATGACTTGTTAAAGCTAATTTCAATTTTATACTTCACAGTAATCACAAACACTTCCTGCTGTATTGGCCTACATCCTCTTCTTTTGTCTCCTTTATTAAAAAAAAGTTATCGACTTGAGGAAATGTACAAGGCAATTAAAAAAAAAATGAGTGGCGCACTACATTTTTTAAGCAGAAGCTTTGCTGATTATTATTTCTACCATTTTACTTATCTGGGTTAGAACAGATTCTACCCTCTTCTCATTTCCTCTACAACTCACAAGCTTCACACTCTCACCACAAAGCGAAATAAATCAGTTCATTATTAATTGAGGAGTGGATGATAGCTGTATAACTGTTTGCACTTTTATCAATGAAAATGGCGAAGAAAAGAACACGTATTTTAGTAAAAGGCTCTCCCCAACTCAATCTTTCTCTATTGTCTTACTCTCGCCCCCCCCCCCCCCCCCCCCC
>BLXT01008342.1:27307-40240 GCA_019648995.1 Plakobranchus ocellatus
GTCTGGCAAAGGGATTGGGATGCTGAGGGAGCAAACAAGCTCCATGAAGTGCTCCCAAACTTGGGCGAAGACCTCCACAAGAGAAGCGAAGGAGCCGGTAGAAAACTGGAGACGGCAATGTGTAGACTTCGGGTGGGCCACACGTGGCTCACCCAGAGCTACCTTTTAAAAAATGAAGATTAACCTTTTTGTTATGCCTGCGACAGCTTTTACACTGTCCGGCATATTTTAATTGAGTGCCTAGACTTTCAGGACACCAGGAAGAAATATTTCAGTGTAACTGACGTGTACAGACTTTTCCGAGAGGTCAATCCCTCTCGCATAGTGGGTTTCTTAAAGGACCTCGGTGTCTATGGAAAGATCTGAGGCTTTGTACAGATTCCTTTTAAAGTTTTTCTTCATATACTCTGTTGGATTTTTAATGGTTTTCTATCTTTGTTTTAATTTGCTTGAGCATCTGACGGAAGCCCACGAGAGAGACTGAGTGAATAGAAACCCTGAGATCACCGCTTAATGGTGGACTGGGTATACCAATAATCAATCAATCAATCTTACTTATTTAGAAAAGGAAGATTAAAATAAACAAGCATTGCATCAAGTGTTAAATCTATGACCTGGTTATCAAATGAAGCAGAGAGGGTAGAAAAATCTAAGTCAATTTTACAGGCTTCAGAGTTTGGGGAAAATAAAAGGTGAAGCCAGTTACTGATCTTGAATTAAAAATTCCTCAGCTCATACATTAAACTCCAAAGAATCATAACGTCGAATAAAAGAAAAATATGCATGGTGAGATATTCATCATAACAAGCAAATGAATCAGAAAGAAATAATTTTGTGAGAAATGTAAGCCAAACCTTAATTTCTTTTATCATTTCTTAAATATTTGAAATTTTAGTATCTCAGCAGAACATTCAGCTAGAATTTACTTTCTAGTCAACTTCGATTGAAAAAAAATGGATAAAAGTAGCATTATTTTGATACCCAAACAATATCCCACAACCAATTAATTTGGACTATTTGTGAGTTATTGACAAACTGATGTAAGAAAATTTGATCTGATGTCATCAGGTAATCCAGTTTGAATCCTGTCTTAGCACTCTGGGAAGGCAGTCAACATAGGGCCCTTTTTTCTAACAAACTGGAAGCACCCCTTTTCAGGAGTAAAGAAAACAAAAACTTACAACCAGGCTTCATTTTTTTAAGGCTGCAGCTATACCTATTATATACATGTCCTGCTAAGGTAGAAACTTAGATGAGGAGTTAAAAAAACTGTCAGTGTTCATAAATTGTATTATGTCGGGCATTATTTAACTTTTCTGACCGAGTGTAATATTTTGCATTACATGTATGTCATTTAGTTATAACAACCATTATGTGAATAAACAAATGTGAGAATGCGACTTTCATATGCTAATAGTAGGCATATCAAATTCTTTAAATAGATGATTTTCATTTTGTAAAACTACTGATGGCACACTTTTATCATCATAGGAAGTTAGGGCTTCAGTTGGTTTGCCAAGTATTGTAATGGATTTTGACAGTTTTTTTTTTAATTTTTATCCTGTGTTTGTACTTTCATTGCATTTATTTTGAGTGCTTGCTTTTTGTCTCAAGAACAATTCAAAAATTGCATTTTGAACCTTTGTAATCCAAGAAGAATCATTTTGAAACTTACTTTCTACAAGGTTTGCATTGATGACCTGAAAACCATTTTTTTTTCGGCCAAGATATGGGATTATAAATAAAAAAAAAATAGAAGGAAAACCATCAAATAAGTAGTTTTTTGTCCAAAGTGTTACATTCAACATCTGTTGATTTAGACTGATCTCAAGACAATGATTCTACCACAATTGTAATCATATCCTGCCTTTTTTGCTTTCAGGTAGGGTCTGTTGCTTCAGGGCGCTTACTGCTTATTTCAGGCAAATCTGGGAATCCAATAGGTGATAACTATTTTGAGATACCAGGAGGAGTGGGAATCCTCACAGCTCCTGTGAAGTATGTCACAGATAAAGGGGCAGTTTATATCTTATTTGGCTCTGGAACGAAAACTAGCAGCGGTAGGTGTCCAAGATGGTGTTTTTTCCTTTAGACTTTGAAGATAAGTATTGCCAACTATTTCATGTTGTACTAGTTTCACATAATTCAGTCAAATGTTGAAGTTATTTTTTTTTAAAAGCATTTATTTTATTACATAAACATTGATATTTTAAAACAGCACTATAATGTATTAGCTTTGTAGGATTGTTTATAATGAAGTTCGACTTTGTGAACGTATGATCTTAGTATTGAAGTAATATAAGAGATAAAATTAATCAAGAAGTGACATTGAACTCTAAATTTCTTGCACCATTTTTTTTTAGGCAATCTGATGGCAATTTCCATATTGGATCTTTATAAAGTTGCAACTGGCAGAACACTCTGGCATCAACAGAAGAGCTTATACAATTGGTTGAGCTCGCACAAATTAGATGCCAAAGGCATGGCCATTTTAAACAGGTACAGTGGCATTTTTGTATGCATTCTTTTACTTTTGAGGGTTTGCCAAAACTTGGGCTTTACATAACTATGATGACAAATTCACCAAAAAAGTGATCACCTGTCAACAAATTACATTCAACACCAAGTGAAAAGACGCAGACCAAATTTTTTTACATGGATTTACTCCGGCTATCCAACTCTGCATGAATATTACAGCTCACTGATACCCAATTGGCTTTTCGATTTTGTAATTGGAGATTCTTTTTTTCAAAATGCAGTAAAAAACATGACACAATTTTTGGGTCCACCTTTTGGCTATTGCTCTTGTGATTTTTTCATTTTGGTATCAAAATCTATGTAACAAAAGCACACCCTTTAATAATAGGAAGAGGAAATTAATGTGAATGTAGATCATGCATTTGTATGATATTTTTACCTTTTTTTTCTGTTCAACCAGACACTTTCTGCATCTTATGTTTATGTTAATTTCTTGCACTATTAGATTATGGCTCTCTGCAGTTAATGAAAGCAATTTAGATTAATCAAAATCTATTTTATTTTCTTTACTTTAGATGTTTGTGAATGTACACTAATGCCTACATAAAGATGTCTTTTTTTTCCAGTGGTAGCAAAAAAGAAATACTCACTCCTCCGCTGCTAGTGGATGCTGATAGAGATGGCACTACTGATATTTTGGTGATTGGTTTTGAAGGTAGAGTAACTCTACTGGATGGATCTACTTTGTTGGAAAAGTGGACTCGGCATTTTGAAGGCTCAGAGATAATTGGGTTAGTCTTGCACAACAATCAGTATACCTTACTCAAACTCACCAGATATCTATAACTATTCATAAGAATGTAACTTTGTGTCTTCAATTTTATCTCAAATTATGTAATTATATTTTATTAAAACAGAACGTTGAAAATTGTAAATCAACTATTTTGGTAACATAAATCAATGAGACTTGCAATTCTGGCATCAAATCTATTGTAGAAGAGAAGATATTTTTTCCTGACTTATGATATTTACACATGTAATATAACAGTTGAACAAGATTATGTTGAATGCAGATTCCTCAAAATCACAAATTTAGTGAATTATTCTGTATTTCCATGCCAATTTATTATTTGTGCCTTTAGAATTTGTATGCTTCTGTTGAGCTTGTTTGCACCATTAACTCTGATTTGTCAAACTATTTACCCACCAACTGTATGTAAACCAGCCGGGATGGATAAAAAAGCAATCACTGTCACTCTATCACTAAAATTGTACACCGCCTGTATGTTTTATATCATGATAATTATGACCAACAATGTCAATAATTTTGCAGCCTGACACATTCGCTTTCTGTGCACTCCCCCCACAAGTACATCCCCAGATTAGGTCTCCATAAGTCATCACCAGATGTGCGCAGAACATTGATTATCTTTAATCAAACAAGCTCACAATTGCTTCATCATAGAAAATGTACCCCTTCTCATCCACCCTTTCTTACTTCCATCTCAGTAGGCAATAAGTTTGAATCTACATCAAATATTGGGCGTTAGGCTAATCACAGATGAGTAGGAATTTCCTGACACTGTGAAGCACGTTGCAAAATTTACACCTTTCTGCCAGTCTACCCGCCCCTCCATGCTCTGTCCCAGTTGACAAGTCTTATTCTAGATTTAGATTTAATACACACTGGGACAATCACAGATAGGCATCTTTGCTTGGCACTAGAAGCACTGGGAAAAATTCTACCTTTCTGCCCGGCACTGCCACTTTCAACCCATAGACCACAAGGCCCAAATCTGAGTGATTGACAGTTAAACAAACTGTGAGGCAAAATGTTGATGGACAGTGCCTAACCCATCTCAGTGCATAAAAATGTAGCTCAGTCACTGTCATTAACTTGAGAGGCATGGCAGCGGTCCATAAACTGAGTAGCGCGTGCATGTGAACTCTGCGGGAGAGGTCGTTGAACCTTTGTGCTGCCGCGTATCACCCTGCGGGTGGCAGAGGTTGTAAAACCGAATGCGTCTAGGTCCCCTTTCTCTGGAATATTCCATCCTCCCTTGGTCAAAATATTAAAATTTTTTTGATTGGATGTTTCCATTAATATCAACCAATGAAACTACCGTTTATTTGGTGCTTTTACGTTGCTCCTATGCAATGTTATTGTGAATGAAAGAGGCACTGTCCGTGTGCATTGCTCTCATCACGAACCGACACTTGGAGGCGTGGCCTATTACTGGCGGATTGGACATGTGCTTACTGTAGCTTGTAAATTTTTACCGTAAAAGTTAAAATTTTTTTGTAAGATTTGGCCTGTTGTTACTATAAAGATTAGCTATAAAATTTGCATACAGTAAAAGTTGGCTTGCTGTTATATAAAATTTTACTGTAAAACTTGCAAAATTTTCCCGCAAACTTTAGGCTGCTGTTACTGTAAAATGTTAGTGAACCATGCTATCCTGTGTGCAGAAATTTAGAGTATTATTATGTTCTTTGGCTGGATGCTTGTTGATTGGTGTAAATCTTATGTAATATTGTCCCTCCCCACTCCTCCCCCTCCCACTCCTCTTGTCCCTGTTGCAAAGCACTGATCATGTGTGTTGTTTGCATCATGAACCTCAGGGTGTATAGTCTGTTTCTGACAGAGAAGGCCTAGCCCTAATGTTGCTGTTAATTTAGTATACTGGAGGAATGATGCTATTGTGTGTTCAGTAATTGGTTGAATATTATTTGGCTTGATGCTTGGTGTACCTTTCAAACATCATCCCTCCCTGCCCCTCCACCGCACCTCTTTTGTTTCAAAGTTCTGATCATGTGTATTGTTTGCATCACTACATTCAGGGGATATGGTCTGTTACTGACCGATAGAGCCTAGCCCTATTATTGCTGTTGTTTTGTATAGAAGAGGAATGATGCTATTATGTGTACAGTAACTGGTTGAATATTATTTGGCTGGATGCTGTTGCTTGGTCTATGCTTCTTATAACACCGTCCCTCCCCCTCCCAGTTCGTTTTGTCTTCTGTGTTGTCTATTGTGTAGGTTTACAGTCTTATGGTTGTTTTCTTTGGCTTAGTTCTTCACCGGTGTCTGAACGAGATGTGGGCGTTTCTTGGGTGTTTCATTCTACTTCAAACCCATCTCTCTCTCTCTCTCTCTCTCTCTCTCTCTCTCTCTCTCTCTATCTCTCTCTCCTTGTATTTCTCTTTCTTTTTTCAATTTCTCACTCTCTCATTCTTTCTCTGTCTCTCCCTTACCTTTCTAATGGGCCAAAGGCAGTCCCAAGCCTGCAACATAGAAACAGGGAACTCAGAGGGGAAACATACTTTTCTCTCCTAAAAACACTAATTTTTTTCTTAGAGTCTAATGTTTGACATTTTAAAAATGAACCTAAAATTATTTTAAATCTAGACAATCATTTATTTTTTTCAATTGTGTGAGTTATATACCGTGAGTTTTAAAAAAAATCGCATTGCAACAAGGTAGGTTTTGGGTAAAGTCAATGTGTTTCTGGATTTACAACAATTCAGAGGCTAGTGCAAATAAAATTAATTTTAATCTATAACATAGCTTATTATATTAGCTCTCAGAATATATCTATATATATACATTTATAGATTTTCATTTCATGCCATGGTTGATAACAGCTTCGATTTACCACCTATTAAATTTTCTGCATAGCACTCTGCCACACCCACGGTTTACAAACAAACCAGGCATGGCAACTTCACAGTCAAGCTCAATGCTCATGGATAGCAAAAACACGTGACCGGGGTTAAGCCAAACTGGTAGACATGGCAACACAAACACAGACCCACACGTATAAATAGCACAGGCTAATAAGCTTATACATACTGAATAAAAATCTTTATACTGATTGGTGTTCCTATCACAAACTTGCCACAATATTTGTTCTTAGGTAAAACACAAACCCAAACCAAGATCTACTCTTTGTTTTATTTAAAACCAAAAACGTAGGGCCTATAGGGCCTATTGATTCGATCATGGAGAAAAAAAAGAGAAAGAAAAATCCTTGTTTTGATCTCAATCAAAAATGCCAAATTCTTGCCGAGGTTGATGATGGGAAAAAAACATCCAAAAGACATTTGTAACAAGTAAGCCTTTTCAAAATCGACCTTGTTTACTTTCATGAAAAATAGGGACAAGATAGAGACAGCAGGCAGTCAACCAGAAGGACAATGTCAAAGGCTTGTCTGAAATGAGGCGCTTGAGAGGTTGAAAAAAGCAAGAGCAATGTCTTTCCAGTCTCTGACCCAATCCTGTGTTCTAAAGCAGAGGAATTAGGAAAAAACACAAGGAGCTGATTTCACGGCCAATTCTGGACGGATCGATTGTTTCAAAAAAGCAGTGCTATGGAATCTCTTACAAGAAGAGGCAATTGAGCAGCAACAGTGTCTAGCACAGGAAGGAAAATCAGCTGCAAGGTCTTCGTCACAGTTTTGACCCTTAGACATCTAAAGTGTTGATGAGGCTGGGCTGTTTTATAGACACTTGCCCAATGAAACTTTTGCACTAAAGGATGAGGACTGCAGCAATGGTAAATACCAAAGCAGAGATTCACAGTACTTTCGCTGCTTGCAGGAGAGCAAAAAAAGTTGCCATTTCTCAAAGTTGGTAAGTTCGCTAAACTGAGTGCTTTAAGCATCACAAAACCGGTGGAATATGCAGCAAACAACAAGGCGTAGATGACAGGGGATTCCTTTAAATCTTTGATGGAAAAACTAGACAATCACAAGAAGAGGACACGGCCATTATAAGCTTGCATTTTAGTCGGCGCACCACGACCCATGGCTGAGTTGAGGTCATGGGGTCAAGCTACCTGGCGCGTCCCCAGCAGAATAGGTCAGCATGACCTCGAAATATGCGCTTTAATATGTGATGTTTAAAAATATTCCTAAAAAATTATTAAACACATGCGTGATATGAAAAGCAGTTAGATCGATTATACATATGTTGCTGTAATTTTCAATATAACTTTTGTCGTAGTCGCATCAATAATTTTTATAATGAGTCGAATCTTTATTATAAGTCATGTAATAGTCATTTCAGTAGCAAAGTGTATCATAGTAAAATTAATAAAATGAACACGTTTCACACCAAGGATTGTAATGAAACCTCACATGCACAAAGATCATAGTGTGAGAGGTTCATTTTGCAAGTTTTGTTGATTTGATCCTCCTGGAAATCCTGTATTGAAGCGTTTGTTGTGCTAGTAGAGGCAAAATCATAGCAGGAAGTGTCACTATCTGTTATTGCCACGGTGCTACCAGTTATTGCAGACATACAGATGATAATCCGGTCTACAGCACTGGTTAGCACTAATAGTGTCAAATGTTAGACCGTTTGCCTCGTTCGTGAAGTTAAAGGAAATAACTTGTTTTTAAATCTTATTTGTAATCAAATTAATAAACATGTGTGTGAGCATGTGTGTTTGTGTGTGAACATGTTTTTGTTATTTACAGTAGGGTCAAAGTTTATCGCTAAGTTTAATTTTCCTTTTTTTTTGCTTTTTAGTTTGAGGTATGTATGTTTGCAAAAGAGGTGCAACTTGAAGAAGGTGGCATTCCATTATTGTTTTTATCTCCCTTTCCTCCTGCCGTATGCCAGCTGTCCTCTTTCTTAATTTTGCGATAGAAAAGTGAATGAGCCATCCACCTCGCTCTCCCAATAGGCCAAGTCCTATCTTATGTTCTCGCATAGAAAGAAAGCAATAACACTCTAAAATGTGCTGTTTCAGAATAACTTTCTTTTTAAACATCCTCCTGTAAGTTGCCATATACGAGTCTATATTTGTTTTAATGCTCGATAATGAAACCGGAGCTATAGGATAGGTGTGTGATATATGGTTATGAACAAGAGCATAGGCCTTGTTAAGCAGAGTTTTATTTCATTTGCATTATCAACAATGAAAGGATTACTGGTCCATTCAAATGATGCCCTGACTATTGACGCTGTGATGTCTCTGAAAATCTCTGGGTGTGGTTATTTGTTACAATGATTGCCTGTAAACGAAAGTCTATGATATGACTGTGGTGTGATAGCATGCTTATCTAACACTGCATCAAGTTGAAAACATATAGAACCAGATCGGGATGTTAGTGGTGAGTGTGAAATTGTGGTTCAACTTAAAAATGTATGAGTAGTTTTTGAAATATTTATAATTGTTTATTATCAGGGAGCTGTTTTGAGGGAAATACAAATTCTGCTTAAATCTAGTAAAAGGCGGAAAATCCGCATTTCAATTTAAAAATAAATGCACTTAGTGATACATTCTTCACGTACGAATGCTATACTGATTATGCTTTACCACCACTACTCTGCCATAACTAATCTGATTTTCGGATCAAATTTACAAAAATTTTCATACATGAGGTTTAAGCTTTTCCCAATCCATATCTTATTTCAAAACAAAAAAGTGTGAGTGTGGTTTGAAAAAAAAAAAATAAAAATTGAAAACAAACCTGTGTTCTGGCACATTTTGTGCAAAATAAAATTCAGTCTTTCTAATAAAAATATAACTTTAAACTTTATACCGTTGGAGAGTGAAAGAAAAGAGCTTTAATATGATATCCAACATGAAAGTGTGCTCTGAGAATAAGGTTTGTAAATAGATTAATAAAAACACAAGAAAAAAAAATTCACAAACTAAATTAGTAAAAACACAAGAAATTCACAAACTTCGTGACTTCATTGGCGGCCAAGCATAATAAATGCAGCGGTTCAACTGACCTGGTCGCGGCATCGCTAATCTAGGCGTCTCGCCCATGCCCATCCCACCCCAATAAGCTTATCTCTTGAGGGGCTTGCTGTCTAGCATTCTCCCTGCAAGGTTATTAATTACCTTGCACTGTCGGCAACTGAAAGTCAAGATTCTGGCCAAAATGAGCAACTGTGTGAAAAGTAGAGCTTATAGATATTGTGAGACAATTACCAAACACATCTTCAGTGACACAGCTCTGTGATCGAGACTTAACAGCAGGGCTTAAAAAGCACTACGAAAGATTGTGCTAGAGAAATTAATGTTGCACAAAAATGAGATAAAACGTTTGACATGTCAGTACTGGATGCATGTGTGGTTTGTGTAGTGCTTGGAAGAGAGTGACAGAGACAACCATTAAAAACACTAAACACTGGATTCTCTATCTTGAAGAAGTGAACAACCCTCAGCCTCTTAGAAGGGTTGTCCTTTCTTCCTCTTGAGGATGTTAACACAGATATGATTTTCTCTGTATGTGACAACTGTGGAGATGTCAACAGAAATAAATATGACAGATTGTACCTGAGACAGAGGAAAAGGAACAAAACACCGAGTCGAAAGAGGTTATGAAACCACCAGCTGAAACGGAGTTTCAGATTGCTAAAACGTACATTTCACAAAGAGAAGTAATTCACTAATCATATTTCAATGTATTTAAAGGAAGTTACTGCCCTTGAACATTCAAACACTGTTTCATCGAACCTATTTATTTTATCCCTAAGAACTCAAGGAATTCAAGTTCCACTGTACTTTTATTTTTCAGGCATCCATGATGATCAAAATTCAGAATTCAGCATTAACTTAACTCTTTATTAACATTTCTTTTGGCTTTTTTAAGGTCCTCATGTAATCTTTGACAATTTTTGTTTTTGTCCCTGTTCTTGGGAGTGTTGGTTGCACACTGTCTACAAATTTGCAAACTGCAACTGGTTTCAGTTCTATGACTAATGAATCAGAACTTAGTTACTCAACTGAAAGATTAGATGAAAGTTTTGAAAAATTCTTTTTTTTTTTGGTCTGTATCTATGTAAGTACTTAATGATTATTTTGGTGGAGAGTTAAATGTTGAAGTTTTCATCAAATTATAACGTTATACTTATTGATTCCGAATCCAAATACAGTCTGTGTTTTTTGCTTAAGGGTAATTTACTTGATTAAAGAGAGCCAGCTGTTGTCTTTGTTGGTAAATGTATTCACTCGAACTAAAAGCTACATTCTTTAAGTTGGCACATCTGTTGCTAGCAAAGCCACCCTGAAATGTGCAGAGATTTTTTTGTTTTGAATTTCAGCCCACAGCGTCATCCTGGTCTGACTGAAGCCTGACACTTTCAAATGATTTTTTTGTGGACTAGCTATTTGCACAAAAATGAATAGCCTTTCCCCTTATTTTCCCAGATCTCCAACACCTGGTTACTTCAATTCTGACGTATTCTTGGACTTCATGATTCATCTAAATTTTGGGGTGTGGGACAACTACAATGGATCAAAGGTAAAGTAAGATTCTTAAAATTCATTTATTCATTGCTGTCGTTGTGCATTGGTGGTTCATTGTTTTGAGAGCTGACTCATGGTCAGAAGGTAGTACATTTGAATCCTGGCTCCACCAACATTGTGTCCATGGAAAAGACATCTTACAAGAATATTTCTTATCAGTCCAACTATCAAAAGGTTAACTGATATGAAAGGCATTATAGTAGACCTGATATTTTTCCTACAATGGTTTAAAAATGTTTAAAATTGGGGTCTAAAATGTCTAAAAAATGTTTAAAATTTGTTTTTGAGACTTAAACTTCAAAGCATTTAAAATTTGGTCCAAAGTACCTAAAAATCATTTTGGCCTAGTCTGCTGCGGACACTGGATCATTTTTTTTTTTCAGACTATTTTAGTGTTAGTCATCATCATTGCCTGTATTGCATATTTAATGTCCAGCACACAACTGTTGGGGTAAGATTTACAGCATTGACAGGTTAAGTGATGTAAAAATGACATTTTTCTTTCACTTAATACAAACAATCTAAACTATGAAATATTACAGATTTAAAAAAAAAAAATTTATATTTGACCTTACTGTACTTAAACTTTTCTTGTTACCAGGAGATGTCAAAAATTGTTTTGTCTTGAGAGCTACTTCGTCTTACAAAAAATATAATCTAGTCAAATAAATTCCAAATAGCAAATTAGGTATTTTGAATGTTTCTAGATTGCTTAAAATAGACACGGCCTTTCAATTCTGACCGACTGATAGAAATTGTGATCAGATATAAAAAAAATACGTAAAGACTTCAGACAAAATGATGCTTCGTTTTTTTTTTTTTTTTCAATACAAAGATATCTGTAAATAATGCTACATAAACTAATTTATCACAATTAAGATGTCAAGGTAAACTTTATTTTGAACGTTTTTGTTATCTTGGCAATGTTAAGAACTGCAAGAGATAATTAAACAAAAAATTTGATAGGTGCTAGGAAGAACAAAAGCACTTCAACATTTTCCTCAAATTTGCAGTATGCAATTCATTAAAACTGGTTTTAAGATGTAACCTATTTTTGTTTGCTCTGGCTACACCATAAAGCTATAATTTTTTGTGAAGCAGTAACGCAGAAAGGCACACGTTGATGCTGCACCAAGATTTATGCATTCAACTCTCTGCAAAGCATGATAAAAAGACATCTTTATTTATCTCTGATTTTCCAAATGAATCTCAGTGTCATTGTGTGTGTATGTATATATTAATGATGTTGTTTTTAAAGATCTTTCAAAAATAAGCCTGAAAAAAAGCACTTTTTTTTTTAATTCATCCTCAAAGTTGTTCATTATTTCATGGCATGATACAAACTTTAAAGCTCATCTTTAGGTAACTATGTTAAAAATGAAAGTTCAGGTTTCTGCTTGACCATTAAAACATTTTTTTTTAATGTGGTTTCTTTATTCAAATCACACTTTTGTCTTTTGCCCCCCAGACCATCATATTAAATGGTGCAGATGGATCAACATTGTGGTCAGTGGAAGGGTCAGGTTATATCCACTCATCAGATTTGTCTTTAAGAACCTCTGCTTTTAACCTTAGTGCCTTTTTAATGAAACTGGTTGGTAGGAATTCATCAACAAATGGTTCAAGTTCTCGTCCAGGTCTTAATATTATGGTAAGTCCAAAGGATTTGCTTTGATGAAGCTAATATTTTGATCAATAAGTAGAAAATAAAGAAGGGAATTGGAAATTCATAGATACTGCATTTTTTATACTCTATGGTATACAATTGACGTTTACGGATTTTGCTTATGAGTAGTCTTGTTGTCAAGCAACCTTTTTCGGCCATGTTATGCGAAGAGAAAAGTTGGAGAATCTTGTAACAACAGGAATGTTGGAAGGAAAACGCAGTAGGGGAAAACAACGAGAAAAGCTCATTGAAGGCCTGACAGACTGGCTGAAGGCAGGGAAATCGTTGGAAGCAATAGAAGCGACAAAGGACAGGAAAAAGTGGAGGACCATGATCGCCAACGCTGTAAAGCAAGGCACCTGATGATGATGATGGTATACAATTACTGCAATTACATCAGAGAGCCCTGCTCAAGCTCTTCATATACTTTTGTGACCTCCGTGTCTCTGAGTTTTAGATGGACAAAGCTCTAATCATAACATGCTTTAGCCTTCATTTCAATTTTATCAAAATGTAAAT